>JABWTJ010000595.1:221108-490219 GCA_016801875.1 Solanum sitiens
AATTTCACCATCGTTCCAATTAAGCCAGGCCATGCATTCATCTCTAACAGCGACGGGAGATAACCTATGTGTTTTTGAACAATTATTTTATCATCGTTGTTCATGAACCTCCACCATACTTTGAGGAAAGGGTCAGGAATAGTAACCATTCTTGTTTTCAAAGGTTTGTGTGTCGAATTCATCCTACAAAACATAGCGAACAGAGATTAGTCAACCCCCCGCCCCGTAGACAATAAATTGTTTTTAAAATGCATATACATCCTTCAATTAACACATAAGCATGATTGTCTGTTTTTGGCAATTTGGGCCAAATAGACACAAGGTGGGCTTCTAATGGGCCCAACACGCCTTGGGCGTTGGGTCATCTTAGTTCAAATGCTCTTAAATTCGGGATTTTGGCTCGGTTCTACGCTAGTTTACTAAGAGTGGCTTTTCAAAAGACCGGGAACCCAAACGGACAATTTGGGCTGGAACTCGCGACAACCATTGGACGCATGACGAACCAATAAATTGTCGCTAATTCCGAAAAAGGGTGAGTATAAAAAAGTCCGGCTGCGGTTCCGCAAACCGTCCTTTAATATACTATACAATATATATCAGAAATATGTCATGATGTGCAATGCCAGTTTATAATTTAAACAAATTAATCACATGTAAGCAATTTAATAACACAATTAATTCAAATAGTCAAATCATTTTGGTTAGAACTTAATTAATCCCCAGCGGAGTCGCCATTTCTGTTTTATCAAAAAATATACATACGTAAAGTAAAAAAAATAAATGACTGAGTTTCAAAAAGTCAATTAATCTTATGATTTAAGAAAAAATCAACTTTCCAAATTGACAGAGTCGCCACTTGATTTTTTAGTAAAAATCAAGAAAACTTATAATTTATTTTTTCAAAAGATTTAAAAACAGATAAAAATCAATTGAAAAGGGTTCGAAGTTCAATGTACATTCCGAGAAGGTGTTAGGCCCTCGAAATGCCCGCTAACTTGCGGTTGACCGGCGATTTGACTAAAATGACTTTTTAAAATAATTTTCCCAAATTTGACTAATGTTTAAAAAAAATCAAATTTTACTTATTTATTTATTATTATACTTTCTAAAATTAATTATCTTAAGGAGGGAAATAAACTAAAGGGTTATTCTAAAGGGGATAATTTAAACATTTGACAAAATTAATAAATAGAAGAAACACTAAGCAAAATCTATATGTATATAAATAAATTTTGAATATAAAAAAAATGACTATCACTGGAGATTAATTAAATTATAATCAAAGTATCAGTCAATATAAGGACAAGTAAATAAAGAGATAGAGAAAGGAAAATTTGAACTTGGGCCAACTTGCCCAAATTCTATTAAGTTGGGCTTTAGCCCACCTGTCCTAATACTAGAATGACCCATTAAAATGGGTTCTGCCCCACTTTAACTCTTGCTGGGCCTGCTGGAAAATTTGTTGGGCCTTTGATCCCTACTTTCTGCCTGCATTTTCTATTTTTTTGCACCTGTATATTATATTTTCCGACAATATATCAGTGTATACAGCCGGTATATCGACGTGTTCTTCAACTTTTGGGGGGGCTGGACGACTCAGAGATGCGAGGGAGATAAGTCCGTGAGGACTCGAGGAGAGTTTCACATGCAATAAAATAGAAATGAATTAGCCATGAAGTGATGAAATAAGGCACATCTTAAACACAACATAATTTATTAGTAAACAAAAATATTTAAAGAGATCCGAGTTAAGTCGGAATATATAACTCAAAAAAATAAAAAATAAATAGAGATCTACATCTTGAGAAAGAAATGATGCAAGAAGAAGTGATATTTACCTTTTTGAGTGCAGCGATTCCGGGATAGTACGAGCAGAGGTATGCGAAGAACTGATCCACACAATACGCAAACATAAGCCGTAACGAAGGATCCCGAAATAGAACTCTAGTTTCTAACGAACATTGAGAAATTGCTTGATTCAATTGCTATGAGTATAAGTAGGTATATATATATATATTATCTCCAAAATTTCCACCTCTAAAAAATCTGTTCTTAAGAAAATCTCTACTTAACAATATTCTCTCAATATTTTTTAATGTTTTCTTATCTAAATCTGACCTCTCTTCTTTCTTTCTTTTTCCTCTCCCACCTCTCTTCTATTTTTTCCAACCTTTCTCCTCTCCTTTTTTTTTTAGTGAAAAATAGGATGTATATATATAGGGGAAGATTAAGGTTACTCTTTTGGAGAAAAAAAAACGGATAGGAACGTGGGGGCAAAAATTAGAATCCCTCCATTCTCCAAATTCAAACTAAATCCCCCAAAATTCAAATTAAATCCCCCAAAATTCAAACTAAATCCCCCAAAATTCAAACTAAATCCCAAAATTCAAACTAAATACCCCAAAATTCAAACTAAATCCCAAAATTCAAACTAAATCCCAAAATTCAAACTAAATCCCCCAAAATTCAAATTAAATCCCCAAAATTCAAAATAAATCCCAAAATTCAAACTACATCCCCCAAAATTCAAACTACATCCCCCAAAATTCAAACTAAATCCCAAAAATTCAAACTAAATTCCCTAAAATTCAAACTAAATCCCAAAATTCAAACTAAATCCCAAAATTCAAACTAAATCCCCCAAAATTCAAACTAAATCCCAAAATTCAAATTAAATCCCCCAAAATTCGGATGGGGAAATATATTGGGCTGCAGTAATTTGGAGGAATGGGCTGGAATTGCATTGGGCTTGGCTGAAAGTTTAAAAAAAAAAGATTTCTTGGCTGAAGAAATTGAATTGGGCCTATTTAAAAAAAATTGAATGGGCTGGAGGGGGTAATTTAAGTTTGGTCGGCTGGAGATATGAAATGGGTTGCTGACAACTGAATTAGATTTTGGCCCAATGTTTCTCAAAGTTGAGTTAAGTTGGAAATTTAAAATGAATTAAATTTAAGAAATAGCCAAATTGTGTTACATTAGTAATTTGGCTAAACCTTAAATAAGACAAATTAATATTAATTAATTAACAAGCTTCTTAATCTTAACAAAAATAAAATAATTATTTAATCGTAAACTTAGTGAAAAATATAACTAATTTAAAAGACTACTCACTAAATTTAAAATGTTTTTGATTTTTTTTTTTTGAATAATCATAAAATATATTAATTATATACATAATTATGTAAAATATATATTATCTAAAACTTTAAGAAACGGCAAAAATTATTCAAAATAATGCAAACTTTATTATTATTTTTTATTATTATTATTATTATTTTTTAATTTACAAAACTAATTATTTTAAATTTTTTGAGAATTTAAGAAGCTCATTAATTAATTCCTATCGGGGAGGGTCAAAATTGGGTGTCAACACAAATGATATAATAACAATAATGATAGATAGTCACATGCCCACATTAAGTGAATCAAAATAGATTATATTTTACCAGCATTAATTATTCTATTTAATGTAACCATTAAATATAACATAATTCATTTCATATTATGACATAACTTCTGTAATTCTATTTTAAGCAAAAAAAAACTTTTGAAATTCTATGCTTACATTATTTAATTCCCTTGAATTTCTGTTGTTTTTGTGCATGCTTTATGAATTCCAACTCATGAGGTGTTTGAAGTGGAATGAAGTAATAAATGAGCGTCTTTTCATGGACTTATAATAGGATTGAAGATTTTGGAGAACCTGATGGCTTCTATACATATGCACAAGTTTCTTTTATTGAATTTCATATATCAATTGTTGGTAGTGTAAGTTTTCTATCTGAACTATTACACAATGATTAGGGACACACACCTAAACGTTGACTAGATCAAATATTTTTCCACAAAAAGCTTCTGGCATGTTGTCCATTAAATCCTCATTCACCTACATATATAACAACTCTATTTACTGACACATAATTTTTAAATATATTATTAATTGTTTTCTTTAAAACTTTAAAATCTCCTCTTTCAAGTCGCATATAATGATGTCATGATAGAGATGAGACACGGCTAAGAAGGTGGAGAAGAAGATGATGGATGTCAATGTTGTAATAAATTAATTTATTCAGAGATAGTTTTAACATTTAACATAACTTTTAATCTAATATTAATTTATTTAGATTTATCATGCTGAAATTTTTTTCACATGCAATATTACATGACAAACCTTTTAAACAAAAGAGAGTGTACACTCATCATCAAATTAGTCGAAATGTATTTCACTAAATACTTATTACAATGTAAGTTTTTTTAATACATAAATTATGTAGAAAGAATAAAACAATTGATCAATTATTGGACAAATTGGTCTTTCAACTTTTTAAACTTTGTGGCCCACGTTTTGAATAAATTTAATTGATATGATAGAAGTATATATATATATATATATATATATATATATATATATATATATATATATATATATATATATATCATGTTGCCCACGGTTCAAGGACCCAATAACATTAATTTTTATAGCAATTTATTATATTTTCTTATAATATGTAGAATAATATCCATATTTGAATGTACTATTATTTTAAAAGTGAGTTAAGAAATAAGCTACAATTAGATTTCTTTCAATCTGAAACACAACTTCAAATTACATTTCAAAGTTTCACGATTAAATACTGATTTTTAAATAAAGTGAAATTTATTTGAAAAAATGTGAATCAATTTTTATAGTCAAATTGATAAATTAGAAGTGAAAAAAATGAGCACCACACAAGTAACTTTTTGTTTCTTCATGTCAACAAAAAAGAAAACATAGTTGCTACAACGACAAAAAAAAATGTCTTTTGGATTTTTTAGTATATCTTACCACTGAAAATTAGTAGAACATTTTCAAAAAATTTGTTCATTGACTATAATTTATTGATTATGTTAAAAATATTTTTCACTTTCAGCATATCAAGAGATTTTTTCGTGTCTTACCCTCAACATTAATTACTTAATCCACAAATTATTTTTTAAAATCTCGAATTACATATCAACTCATATAAAAATGGTGATAAAATACCTATATTATTATTAATTTAAGAAACATGTAAAATTTAAAATGGACAAATAATATAAATGATGTAAGAATAAACTATAAATGAAGCAAAAAAAAAAAAAAAAAATAAGCACCAGAGAGTAGAATAAGCAGGTAACACAAGCCGACATGTTGACATTGTGTTCCCTACTTATTACCCTATAACAGAGTTGCTGGCTTTGGTGGATTGCTTCTTACTAGACATTCCAGATTTTAGTCAACAAATTTTTTTTTTTTTTTTTGGAATAACATAAAAGAAAGCTAAAATATGATCTTCAAAGTGGAGACCATGTATAGAAAGAATAGAAAATGCAATTGAGGGATGAAAAATTAAGGAACAAAGAGAGGCTTTTATAGTTGATATGAGGAGCTTTTACAAGATAAAACTGAACAATATAATAAATAACATTTCATATATTACATAGATTTGAATAGAAGTCAAAACTAAATCAAATATATCAAACTTAAAAGAATCTACCAAAATATAATTTTAGCAAATCATTATCATAGAATATGTAAATAATTAAGTGTTACAGTCCACATTCATTGAATTGTTAAGATTTCAAATCTACCAATCTTAAAAGACCTACCAAATCATGATATTAGCAAGAAAATCATTATAATTAAAAATATGTAAATAAATTGTTAGTCTCTTTAGTCCACCTTCAGTAAATTATATTGTTGAGATTTCAAATTTATCACTCTTAAAAATCTATTATAATCATATTCTTAATTAGCAAGAAAATCAATATCATTAAATATGTAAACAAATTATTAGTCCCTCTAGTTAACATTCAGTAAATTGTTTAAATTTTAAATCTATCATCTTAAAATCTATTAGAATCATATTCTTAATTAGCAAAAAAATCATTATCATTAAAAATATGTAAATAAATTGTTACTCCCTTTAGTCCACATTCAGTTAAATGTTGAGATTTAAATCTATCACTCTTAAAAATCTATTAGAATCATATTCTTAATTAGCAAGAAAATCAGTATCATAAAATATGTAAATAGATCATTAGTCCCTTTAGTCAACATTCAGTAAATTGTTGAAATTTCAAATCTATCACTCTTAATAATCTATTAGAATCATATTCTTAATTAGCAAGAAAATATGTATCATAAAATATGTAAATAGATTATTAGTCCCTCTAGTCAACATTCGATAAATTATTGAAATTTTAAATCTATCACTCTTAAAATTCTATTAGAATCTTATTCTTAATTAGAAAGAAAATCAGTATCATAAAATATGTAAATAGATTATTAGCCCCTCTAGTTAACATTCAGTAAATTGTTGAGATTTTTTTCATAGTCCAAAATAAGTGAATATCTCAAAGTTTAAGGGGTCGTTTGGTACAAAGATTGATAATGCAGGGATTAGTAATGCTGGGATTAGTAATGCTGAGATTAATAATGCAGGGATTAGAAATACAGGGATTATTTTTATCAAGTGTTTGGTTCATTGTTTTCGACCTCATCTTATGTTTGAATTAAAACTTTATAAAAAACTTATTTCCAATTATACCCTTAAATTCTTATGCAATTGGGTTAAGGTAAATAATTGCCGGATAATATTTTTTTATGACCTTCTAACTAGCTAAGAAAAAAACAATTTTATCGTCATGTTTGCCTTTTTTTTCTTAAATTATTTGAGGATAAATAATTGTCATCTTATTTAATTGATCACTTACAAATGTCAATTTTCAATTTTAAAAAAGATAAACTATCAACTTTTAAAATTGAAAAGACGGTAAACAATAGTAAAATTGAATAAACCATCTACATTTACGAATAAAATTGTAAGTTGTAATTTTTGTATGTATTCAATGTTATAAATTGTTGAAAATACAAAATATTAGAAAACCGCACAAATATTTAATTATTTGTTTATTTTCTTGATTTTATGTTTTATGGTTGTGCTAGTAAATTTATTTAAATAAATTTACTTGCACAATCATAAAACATAAAATCAAGAAAAAATAAACAAATAATTAAATATTTTGAGGGATATTTTTGTCTTTAGTAGACTTATCCCATGGTATTATATCCCATGTATTGCTAATACCTCCAAATAGAAGATATTAGTAATACATCATATAATACCATGTAGGAGGTATAACTAATCCATGGATTAGTTATACATAAACCTAATTTTTTACCAAACGTAGTACTAAATAATACCATCTATAATACATGGACTATTTTATTTAATGCGGCCTACCAAACGACCCCTAAGAGAATTTTGGAGACCTTTTTGCATAGTTACCGTTCCTTTGATGAGGTTCTTAGCTACTTATCATTTTCTAGGACAAATAACTTGATGATTAAAAAAAAGGATACTAATTAAAAGTAGTCTTTTATTTATATCATCAAGTATTATTTCTTAAAGGGTGTGTCATTACCCGTAACAATTCAGATGCATTATTAATTCAAGTTTTGTCCGGTCCATGGCCGGCTCTATGCTATGAAAAACAAGGCCTTTGCCTTAGGAGTCAATTTTTGTCAAGAATAAATTATATGTTAAAATTTTTATAGAAAAAATTAATTATTTATGATAAAAAAAAATATAACTTTTTTAAATATATTATTTTATCCTCTTTTACTCTTTTGTACTTCGTAAAAAATAAGAATTAATAGTGAAAAGTGTTGAACAAAGTGACTTATAAATTCTTTTTTATTTTTTTTAAATTTTAGTTTCAAGCATTACTACAAGCATATTAAAATGAGGTATACCTAGTTATCAACTTCTTGAGTCGAATTCTATGGTTCCAACTTTTATCTTTATTTAATCTTTGTCAAGTTATTACTTACAACATTATTTAACAATACATATAATAATTGCCTCACTGAAATGATATTTTTTTAATGTTGAGTTGATAAAATCTTACCTAAAACTAATAACTATTAAACAATATAAAATACTAACAATTTTTATCTAAATTGTGTAAGAAAATAAATTTTGAATAAATACGTATATGAAATTTATTTATATTTTGGACCGCGAATTGAATTACGCATTAGGCCCCAATTACGTTGAGCCGCCCCTGGTCCGGTCAACCTTTAAATACCTTAAAGTGATTTCCTTATATTTATTTTATATACATTAATATGTTAACGATTCAATGCCATACTTTGTAGTCTATAATATTAATCTTGATAGTTAAAATTATTTTTGTCTTACTTTTTAATAGTATATGACTATTCCATTGGTTTGTCTCAATTGAATTAGATAATATCTAATTTTTTAGGAAAAACATTGTATGTAATTGTCCTTCTATGTAACTGTAAGTAAACACAATGTGGTGTATTTTTTAAACATAATGATAGTGCATCAAATTAAAGTTAGAGCTAATTAATTTGTAATAAGTTTTAAATTTTTTAGCCAAATAATTTAGTAGCAAGCAATAGATAAACTTATAAGAACAAGCGGTTGTAACACTGTTTTTAGAATATAAAATAATGATTGTGGTCATAAACCAAATAGTCCTTTTCATGTCATAAATACAATTCCATATCTTTAAGTGCTTATGCTACTGAGAAGCATTTCACTATTGACAAATCTATATTTAGCTATCACTAAATAAATTCATGTAACTTGTACAATAAACAGATCATTCTAAAATTTCTAGATACCATAGTCTTTAAATTAACTATAACATAATAATGCCCGCCTTCTTAATAGAAGTGTAATGACTCATACAATCATTTAACGTATTTGTACATGTATCCCCCATAAAACTCTTCTCGCAACTTTATATTGTGATTTGACTTGCTGGTATGGATGGCCTGATCCCTAAGGTGATGGATATACGTTTCGAGGAAGAATATCTAATATTAGGACTTAAAAATTGCAAGTTTGATGAAGGTCAATATTTTAGATTAGCGAACTTGGAATTGAGTTTTTACCTTCCATTAGGACTGGAGGGTTATTTATGAATTAATAAGTAGCAATCACAAGCTAAGGAACAATTATTAGATCTTTATTTATCTTATTACAATCTATCAAATAAATAAACAAACTCGCATTTGCATTATTTCAGGAAGAAAAAATAAATCAATACCACTCTGTTGAAATTAACATAAAGAAAATGAAGCAAATTTGACAGAAATGCAAATAAAGACCATAAAAAATTTAACATCTAGCACGATCTATAAGATGTTTTGTTATTTAAAACCTCATAATTACTATAACACCACTTTAAGACATGTTGATTGCCCAAAAATTTAATAAACAATAGCAATAATTTACTTACTATTTTATAATATTGATTTTGGTAGATTCAGTCCCACAAAATATAAAAATCTTTCATTTGTTCCTAAATTTTTTACCCCTTGCATTCCCTATTTCTTTCTATACATGTACCACACTTTATAGATCACATTTTAGCCTTTTTTATGTCGTCTAAAAAAATAATCAAATGTATAACCTATTTTAAAATGGGTATTTTAACCAATCTTGTTAAATACACAATTTCTCTGTCTCAATTTATGCGGAGGTATTTAAATTTTGGGAATCAAATTAATACTCTAGGTTCTCGAAGAGAAAAGAAAAGTTATTTAAAGATCATGTAGACATGTTCAATTTAGTTTATGTGTCACGCTCGGAGCCTACACCCTGGACGTGGCAGGCACCCAACCACCATCGTTGGCCTTGACGAACCCTTGACTTGGCTTACTTAACTCAACGGAAGACTTAACTTAACTCAATCATAAAGCTGGAATCATTCTCATGAAAAATACTTAAATTAATTATCTTGGCTGAAATGACACTTAAGTGTCATATATAATATCTCAAATAAAAGAGACTCAACTTATCTATCTGACTATCCGTCTATGAAGCCTCTAAACATACTATGATGAATGTTGGGACAGACCCCATAACATTCTTAAATCGAAAGACTGGAAAGCATATAAAATGATTCTCCGGAATGCAAGGAGGCTCACCACTGACCTTGAGTGCTCAATCTTGATCAACGATGCGCTGGATGTTGATCATGATTACATGCGTCTGCATCATAAGACGATGCAGGTCAACTGACATCAGTATATTGAATGTACGAGTATGCGAGTTGGAATGCTAAAACCACACTTAGGCTTTAAAGGAGTAAGGAAGAACACTTACCTTGGCTCTGCTCAACTCATGATTAACTACTCATTTCATTATAATGCAATTTAAAAGTAACGTGCAATATAAAGAAAACTATCTGAAACATGATGAAACTCTGATTGTATGCAATATACAATTAACTATGACATGCATATGAAAATACAAGTAAACTGATATATATGAAAATACAAATAACTTCTGTGTATAAAAATACATTAACTTTTGTGGGAGATCCTCTTAACCGACAACCAACACTATAAGCCTATGTGATGGTACAATGTTTTACCTCACGCTACCAAGGACCATCATATACCTTGTCATCGGTATAGGACCTTACTTAACTTAATGGATCCACTAGCTTAACTTACGTGATCATCTAAAAAGTATGACCCATTAACACCCATTATGGCTACATGGTTTACATGGGGACTTGAGTTAATATGAACTCTTATCCCCACATCGGTGCTCAGTACTACTCCTAAAATATACTTTAGTTCATACTTTTAGAATAACTTCCTTTATTTGTCTTGAGATAATTTGCTCATCACTTTAGCTTTACAAAAGCTCCTTTGGAATCAATGTTCCACTTTCTTGTTCAAAACTCTTTTGGGAAATCTTAGTTTCCTCTTAACTTAAATGTCAAAACATTTATAAACTTTTTAGAGAATACTTAGTTCCCTTATATCTTTTGAGAAATGAACACAACTCTTTACTCTTTTATTGACTTTAAACTTTTGATCTTAATAAACTCTTTAGGTAATACTTAGTTCTCTTTTATATATTGAAGGAAAGACTTCAACTTTTACTCTTTCTTTAACTCGAATCTTGAGCCTTAAAACGTTTAAATAAGACTCTTGGAAGCTTTAAGAAACTTTACTTTACTTACTTCATAACTTTAGACTTAACTCCTTAACTTACTTGACTTTGATCCTAACTTTCCTTGAATTGAATTGTGGATTCAAGGTTCATCATTTCATGTTTATTGATGATTTCATGATGTTTAGATGTACCTAAGAGTGTTGGAATCAACCAAGGATAGTGGTTACATCATTTAGCAACTAGTACGAAAAGATAGGGAAAGAATGGGGAGCTCCAAGTGACCTTGGCGCTCTGAGAGGTGCGGACAGACAAAGCCTGTCGGATAGAATCTGGTCTGAGGTGCTCTGGCTAGCACGAAGCCCAGGGCATGTCAGACAGAGACTTCCTTGAGGGGATCTGGCAGGCGCGACGCCCCAGGGCTTGTCAGACGGGACTTCTGACTTTTCTTCTTCGTTTTTCATCTCTAAACCTTCTAAAATTCCATGGATCTAACACCAAAGACTTAGGATCACTAACTACCTCAATACCCAATAGTTTAGACTCGTAAAACAGCCCGAAAACACAAATCAAAACAACTAAAGGTATGCTACAACTCAACCAACAAGAATTCAACAATAGTTTATCAAGAATTTCACTATTCATCATTCAATCTATTCAAATATCGCTGAATTAAACATGTCGGAGTGTGGTTGAACGGACCCAACACGGAAAGATATCACATCAAGATCCTTTGCGTTCTTGGTGAAATCTTGCTCTTCCTCCCTTCTCCTTCTTCTATTCTCTTTTCACTCAAATCTTAAGCATAAAAAGTATTTTTCTAATCTGGATTAAAACTTGGTTTTACCCCAATTAAACCCTTAAAACTAATTAGAAAATAGCAGGGTGAAAAGACTACCCTTACTAAAATGCAGATAGGACTTTCCTCAGTCCAACAACTCAATTTCTGAAAGGCATATGTACCTCATACGACATCGAAAATAAGCATACTTGGCACCATTGGAAATATATTCCCAAGGTATTTCCATACATATAAATAGATTCCCCTAAATCCTCATGAGCTAGAAGTTATGGCCATTTGAAAATGACCAAAACTCACTTTTTAAACTTCGGAAATTTTCCAGATTTTTCCCGTTCTTTCTAAAAATAACTTCTTAGTTTCTTTGTTTAATACTAGCTATTTTGGATTACGAGATGTTACAATATCTCCCCCTTGGGAACATTCTTCCTTGAATGAGAACTCTTTCACTAAGCTAAGGGTAGCAACATCATTTCAGCACTCCACCATAAAAGCAAGTAATAGCATGCTTACACATAGTCTTATAAAGTGCTAAGAAGAGAATTTAGTACCTTGATATGTATTATCTCTGGATTCAAAGAGACGTGGATATCTCTTCTTCATATCCTCTTCAGCTTCTCAAGTCGCTTCTTCAACGAATTGGTTCCTCCAAAGGACCTTGACTGATGCAACTTCCTTAGGTCTCAACTTGCGAACTTGACGGTCTAAAATCTGGACCGGAATCTCCTCATAGGATAATCTATCCTTAATCCAACATTCTCAGTTGGTACAATCAATGAAGGATCACCCAAGAACTTCTTCAACATAGAAATATGGAATACCGGATGAACCGCTGCTAACTCTTGGGGTAGCTCCATCTCATAAACTACATTACAAAAACTCGTTTAGAGATTCTGTAAATACCAATATACCGGGGAGTAAGTTTCCCCTTCTTACAAAACCTCATAACACCCTTCATTGGTGAAACCTTAAGATATACCCACTCATCTACTTTAAACTCTAATGGCCTCTTCTAACATCTGTGTAGGACTTTTGGCGACTCTGTGCCGTTTTCAAGATCTCTTGAATCACTTTCACCTTCTCCATACCTTGGTGAACTAGATCTGGCCCTATCAACCCTGCTTCACTAATTTCGAACCATCCAATTGAAGATCTGCATCTCCTCCCATATAAATCTTCATATGGAGCCATTTGGATTCTCGAATGGTAACTGTTGTTGTAAGTTAACTCAATGAGAGGTATGTGATCATCCCAATTCCATTTGAAGTCAATCACACAAGCTCTCAACATGTCTTTCAAAGTATGGATAGTACACTCTACTTGTCCATCTGTATAAGGATGAAAAGCAGTGCTCAAGTTCACCTTTGAACCCAAAGCTTTTTAGAAAGACTTCCAGAACTGTGAAGTAAATTATGCACCTCTATCTAACATAATGGAAACTGGAACTCCATGAAGTCTTACCAGTTCTTCAAGGTAAAACTTAGCATAATACTCGGCCGAATAGGTAGTCTTTACCCGCAAAAAGTGAGCTAATTTTGTCATCCTATCGACAATCAGCCAAATAATATCATGCTGCCTGCGAGACCTTGGCAAGACTGTGATGTAGTCCATATTAATCATCTTCCACTTCCATTACGAAAGTTCTATCTTCTTAGCAAATCCTCCAGGTCTTTGGTGTTCCACTTTAACTTATTGGCAATTCGGGCACTTGGCAACAAACTCAACAATGTCTTTCTTCATGTCTTCCAACCAATATACCTCTCTCAAATCGCGGTACATCTTGGTGGAACCCGAATAAATGAAATATCTATAGCTATGAGCCTCCTCCAGGATCCTCTCTTGTATTCCATCCATCCTAGGTACACACAACCCACCTTGATACTTCAACTCACTATCTCCCCCTTGTTCAAAAGCTAATACTCTTTGCTTATGAACATTTGCCTCCAAGTCAAGCAAAATGGGATCTTGGTCTTGCTTTGCTTTCACCACTAACACTAATGATGACTCAGCCCCATTTGTCACCACTATTCCTCCTTCTGTGGAATCCATAAGTCTAACTCCCAAGCGTGCAAGTTTGTGCACATCTTTAGCTAACTCCCTCTTTTATTCTTCGACATGGGTGGTACTCCCCATGGATATGACATGCCCTCAAAATGAACTAAGGTAGCTACATCCTCACATGTGCCTAAAAAGGTTAATAACATATTAATACTGTGTTTTATAGATTGCATACTTTATTTTAAGTCATTTGGAGGTCAAACGTCCAAGAACGTCCATGACGTTCGAAAGTTAGTATTTAGACGTGCTAGTGAGTCCTTGTATGTTTGGCTTGTTTTTATGTATTTGGAGTTGAGAAGCAGTGTAGTTAACCCTAGTACCTTAATATACATGTGAAGGGTCAAAACGTCCGGGTACGACTCCTCGGGGACCACCCGAAGGGCCCCCAAGGAGGACCCAAACATTGGACAAGAGGCTGCCCAAGGCAGCGAGCAGGTCCAAGAATTGGACCTTGACCTCGCGACTGATACACTCAAATTTACTTCTCAAAAAGAAGTATAAGAGGTCGTATCAAGTAAAGAACCCAACTATGAGGTTGAGGTCGATACCACGAGGAAAATGATTTAGACTTAACTTTAACCTATTATTACTCTTATTTAGTCAAGTCCTTTCCGAAAACAAATAACAAAAAAGGGGAATTTTGAATAACAAATGTAATTGGCTAATTCTACGTAAACAAATGACACGTTCAAAGATTTGATTTTTATCAAGTAATTAAAGTAACTAGGGCTTAAGTGTTCCTCATAGATTCATAACTCGGTAATTCTAGCTATAACAATCATTTCCTAATATCTTGCATGCAAAGTGGTAAGTTATATATCCCTAATTCCTTGGTCCGGCAACTAGGAAATTTTACTCCGCACCTTGGTCCGGCTACGTGTGTATGCTTTACTAAACCTTACATTTACCTCATATTAAGAATCATAATTGATATTTGGCTTAGTTGTTACTTCGCACAAACCAACACTAGCTCATTAGATAGTATATACTGAATTTACGTTGATAATGCTTTTCTTATTATCTACCTCCTTGGTCTGGCAAGTAGCAATAAGACGATTTCTAACGTTGGCCACCGTTAAAAAGACTTCTAAATGAAAGAATTATCAATACATGTAAGACATTATTCGAGAATTGTTATTTTAGTTAGATTTTACCTTGTTATTTACCCATGGTTCCCACAACCCTAGTTATGGAGTTTAGTTACCCATGTTAATAATCATACAATTCATATTAATTAGATAAGAATTCATTCACTTACTTTGATGAGATTGAATATAATCCAGAAAATTACTTGAATTAATCAAACACTTGCAACAAACGATTTCGGAAAATAAAGTAATTTCCAAAATCTCAAACTTCAATACTAAGAACAAAAAAACTAAAAAATATCCAAAAGTCTAACCCCAAAAATGAGGTATTTCAGGTATTTATAATACTAGAATCCTAATAAAAGAGGGAAACATATTTAAGGAAAATCTGTCCAAAAAATGCGTCTGAGTCGACGACTTGGAACGATGGACCGTCGAGGCCACGACGGACTGTCGAGGCCCTCCGTCGTTCCATACTTAGAATCCTCTAAAGATGGGTACTGGAGCTACTTTCTGTTGACATTGACGGATGTGCAGGACGGTTCGTCGTGGCTATGACGGTCCGTCGAGAGCCTACGTAGCCCCACACTTGGTCAGAATTCCCCAACTTCCTTTGTCAAACTCCTACTTCCCACGACGGTGGTCACCTACGGACCGTCGAGGTCACGACGGACCGTCGATGGCTCCGTAGTTTGCCACCTCTGCAACTTTCAGCACAAACTCTCACGTTATCCTTTTGGACAGATTTTCTGAAAACAAAGAGAAAATTACATTAAAACCAATACAAAAAGGCCTTAGACACACACTAAACTTAAGGAAAAAAGCATTGAAAGTACCGTATAACCACGGTACATCAACACCCTCAACTTAAATTCGTTGTTTGTCCTCAAGCGACGCACTATGACTCACCACAAAATCTTTGTACAAGAGTATCCTTATTTTAGCTGTTTGCAATCATCTGGCTATCAATCCCGACTATTTTCAAGTTATGTATGCTATCACTATTAGGCTTGATAATGTGGATCAGACCATGACACAGACTCACCACACAAAGACACCTATCCTCGTTAATCTCTCACTAAGGTACCAATTTTTTGGTATTGCAACTAGTGTCCTCACTCCAAAACAACATCCTCATTTTTCACACAATGATTTCCGTTTGAGTATAAGGATTATTTTTCAACACTCGCTCTCAGAACAACTTCACATCTCATTTATACTTATTGTCATAGGCTTGCCCTTATTTTCACTACTTTAAGTTCACCATAATAGACTCTTAGGATCATGATAGGACTTTCTTAGCTTGTAACTTAGGCTCGAGGTCAGGTTGGATACATTTAGATGCATTTTTAGTGACTTATTGCCCTCCTTGACATAATGACTAAGCGTCCTACCTTTTCGTCATTTTATTCCGCCCTATTTCTTAATTTTCTTGCATTCTTTCACCTTGCCATTCTCCCTTCTTTCTCCTTTTGTGTAAGTGACTCTTTTCTTTTTCTCTTTTTTTTCTTTTTTTTTTTCTTTTTGTTACTTGTATTTTCAAGTTTTCAACTTTTTCTTGAGTCACTTTTCTTTTGCTCTTTCTCTCTCTATATTCTTTCAACCTCACTTTCCATGGCATTCCTCATAATAGCCACCCTCAACTCATGGCTTTGCCATGAGTCAAGGTACACAATACCCAAAATTGGGTCAGGGCTGCGACAAGGTTGTTTGCTGCATTAGCCACCCTCAACTTATGATTTTGGCATAAGCTGAGGTGCACATGTCTAAGGAGGGACCAGGGCCAACACATTGTTCCCAAAAGATCAGTTGGGTTGAAAAAGAAAGGTCTATTTTAAGCTCAAATCATTTGGAGCAAAAAGGGATTAATTTCATTCGATTTTCTTTTATTTAAGATAAAGATTGGCTATATTGAACAAGGGCCTATGATCCTTTCCTAATTGTCTATCACAGCTTACTTTTTAGCAGGACTAACCAGGCAAGTTCTAGCTCAGTACAAATAGTGGACTATTCAAATTTTCCTCACACTCTCTTGACATCTCATTACTCTACCAGATTATAAGATTCCTAGTTCGAGTCTTAGATTTAGGATCATGCAGTAGTGTATCTCTGTGTCATGCTTAGAGCCATATATTTATCAGTTACTATGCCTAGTCATGCATCATTTTTGTTAAAAATTAGGATATCATTTTAGTGTAGCCATCGTGCTTCAGAGTCTATTTCTATACTATGTATAAAGGATATCAACGTGCCGGTTCAACAATAAAGTAACCAGTCTCTTGGGGGAAAAGAACGCAGGCAAGAAAACCCCAAGAGAGGATCGTGAGTTGGGATACTCAGACTTCGCCCTAGCACTCACTTTCCATTTACCCCACCCCCCAAAAAAAATGCAATTGTCCCCAATGCATAAAAATATATGGAATAGAGTGGTAGGGGAAGCAAACCTGAGGCGCAAAGTGCCGGTGATCAACAAGATGGCGGGTTCGGTTTCCTGGAACCCGCTCCCTCTGAAGTAGGGACACCAACAGTAGTGTCCTCAGCAACGACAGCACCATCAGTAGTGCTCCTCTCAATCTCTGCAACTCCGGAACAAAACGCTCCAGCAGCAAACTCCATAACCCTCAACACACGGGCCTCCTCATCAATAAGCGAGGCTCTCCTTGCAGCCTCCAACTCTTGGCGCTCCCTCTTTTGAGCCCGGGACTCATCTTCGTATCTAGTCCGGTGCCTCTTGGCACGCTCTCATGATGGAGGTGGTGGCACAACAGTAGTGGCGAATAGGGCAGCCATCACTGTGTCCTCAGCAGGCTCTGCAGAAGGGGCCTGAGACTCCGGCACCCAAGCCTCTAGTATAGCATCCAAGTCAGCTTGTAGACTCGCCACAACAGCCTGGAGAGACGTCACATCCACAGTAGCGGCTGGTCGGGCAAGAACTCGTAGCTCAAAAGCGTCCAGGCGCTGGTAGACCTCCATAACCTTCCGCTCAGTGTGCAGGGCCATCTTCCTCTCAAGACGCTCCTCTGCCTCAGCAATAGACTTCTGCATCCAAGGCTGGATGTGGTGCAGAAGTGTGGCCATTTGGGCCTCAAGTTTCTGGATCCTAGCAAGTGGGACCAGAGTAGCATGTGGAGTCAAACGGAAGGAGCTAGGAGAGGTGCTACCACCCGGGATAGACTCGACCGGAGTGGTGTCTGTGGGCTCAGAAGTAGCCTGGTTAGCCGCTTGGGCTTGTTCAACTATTGCTGCTAGAGTCTCACCCAGCGGCTGCACCTCCGGACGGGGCCCTCTGTGGGGAGCCAACTCATTGGCCTCATCTCGAATGAGGCCGATATCAACTATCCCCGGCGGGGTCTTAAGCATATCAATGTGCCACACGGTCACTCCTTCTAACCTACACAAAGAAAACACCATGCAGGGGAAAGGGTAAGTGGTAGTGGCCTTGAAGGCCCTCTCGTGCATCACCGCCTGTAGTAGCCAGGCAAAGTCTACCTTGAACCCTGCTATCATCGCCGCCATCAGTACTGCACGATCCCAAGTGACAATGTTGTCTGCTGCAGTAGGGGAAAGGCAGTGTCAGACTAGTAGCCACAAAAACTTAGCTGCGAAGGTGAGGTTAGCCTTCTTGATACTAACTTTGGGCTCTCTCACCCAGTCGGTAGCCTCACCATCAACAGACAAGTGCTGTGCAATCCACCGCTTGGTGGTCTCCCTTAACTCTGGCTCGCGCTGGAAGCGGCCATCTTTAATCAACTTCCACCGATAGTCAAAGTCGACGGTGAGAGGTATCCGGGTAGCATCAACATCCGGGCCATAAAGAAATCTGCGGATGGCCGGCAAGGAAATTTCCACCCGCTTGCCGCGGACCTGGACGTAATCTAGAGGGGCATGTTTGGCGGGGGCTTCCTGCATGTCCAACTAAGATCGGAGAGTTGCCACATATGAGGCGTAGAACTCTCTGACCATCTCCTAACTATAGCGGCCCAAAGCTCGGGCCATCCACTCCAGCCGATGTCGGGTGAACAACTCATGTATGACCGGCATGGTGGGAAGGCTCTCCGTGCGAACCCGCCGCTCAAGTGTCATGGTCCGAGTCATGACCCCCTTGTCATTCGGCATCTTGGCGTCTGCGTAAACCTGATACTGCCCCTCAACACACCACCGGTTGGGCTGATGAGTAATCAGAGCGGGGACACCAGTCTGGGGTGCTGGAGTAGAGTCAGCACTATTAGCCTCATCAGATGAGGCAGACTGGGATGCGGTGGCTAGAACAGAGGCCTCTTCAGACCCGGAGATCTCCTCTGAACCGGAAGCCTCCTATGAACCGGGTGCCTCCACGGAGCCAGATGCTCCCTTTGACTGTGTGGCCGACCCAGAAGGTGTGCCGATCAGTATGCGCTCCTCCTCAGACTGGGAGGCAGTAATTAGGTCGGGCGCCCCCCTCGTGGGAGTAGCTCTGGTGGGGCGGGCTATAGGTGTAGCTGTGCGGGTGCCAGGTGGCACGTACTCTGGGTCACGCTCATCGTCTAAGCTGATGACCAATAGGTTGGACGGGGCGACGGACTTGGAGCGCCCTCGTGAATAGACACGGTCATGTTTAGGAGCCATGAGTACCTGCAAAAAGTAGAAGTTAGTACCAGTGGACGCAGTAAAATACAAAAATTGAAATGGCATTGCAGAAGTGCAGAGTGCAGAACGGACCCATCGACGGTCTGTCGAAGACACGACGGTCCGTTGTGTGGGTCCATCAAGGGACACTTGGAGAAATTTTTCAAAACATCAGGAGCATGATGTTCTGAGAGAAACGACGGACATGCAGGACGGACCGTTGATGGCACGACGGTCCGTCATGGGTGCTCGTCGAGGAACACTTAGAGTGAATTTTAAAATCGTCAGAAACCAAGGTTCTGACAGAGACGATGGACATGCAGGAAGGATCGTCGTAGGCACGACAGTCCGTCATGGGTGATCGTCGAGGGACACTTAGAGTATATTTTTAAATCGTCAGAACAAAGGTTCTAATAGAAGCGACGGACACGCAGGATGAACCATCGTAGGCACGACAGTCCGTCGTGGGGGTCCGTCGATAGACACTTAGAATAAATTTTAAACTGGTCAGAAACCAAGGTTCTGACAGAAGCGACGATTATGCAGGACGGACCGTCGAAGGGACGACGGTCCATCGTAAGAGTCCGTCGATGGACACTTGGGAAAACCAAGGGGATTAGGGTTAACGGACCCCAATGATAGTCCGTCGAGGGCACGACGGTCCGTCGACGGGGTCTCGTGATGACCTTTAGGGGCTCAGTTTTGTAGTTACAGTGGTTCCCTATGTATTCATTTGAGAAGCCTAAGTGTACCAATTATCTACCCAACATCACATCATCCCTAGGGCAAGAATAATTTTGGGTTTTATCATTCAAATTCTAACATTCTATCAGCCCTAGGTCGGAGACGGAGTCAGGAAACACACACTAGTTCTAGCAGAATAACCCAATTCATATTTCAATAGCAATAGTCTACGAAAACTTAGCACTATGGGTGTGAGTTTTAGCATGCAATAAGGGTCCAAAATTTGAGACCCATTTCTATAAGACAACAAGTTCAAGGGAAAATAAGAAAAACATAAAATTATCGATAATAAGTAACAGATCAGAAGAACATACCTGATAATGATAAAATAGGAGAATGAAGAGAAGCACAGGTAGTTGAACAACAACTCACAAACACAAACACCGAACTGCCAATGGACTGAAGAGTTTGGAGACTTTGGGAGAGAAAGGGGTTGTGGGAATATGGGGGAAATGATGGGAATCAGAAAATATGAGATGGAATGGGAGTTAGAGGTGAGGGAATGGGGAGAAATGGTAGGAAATGGGAAAAGGGACGGTTATGAGGGGTTAAATGAAGGGGTGGGAAGTTTAAAAGTTTTAATATTCAGCCGGACGGGTCGGATCAGGTTTGTGGGTAAAGTCGCGATGATTGCCCGTCAACAGATCGTAACAGGTGTGACGGTCCGTTGTAAGGGTCCGTCGTGGGTGCCCTAATTTAAAATTTTTTGAAATACATACCTGGGTATGACGGATCTGACCGACGGTCCGTCGATGGTTCCGTCGATGGGTGCAGCAGACCAATTTTCTGCAGTTTTCTGGTGATTTGATACCTGCACATTTAGCACCTATTAAGCTAATCTTTTTGTATTTTTTGGACACTTTTTGGACACGGACCCTAATCTATGTTCTAGCCAACACTACTAATGAAAAAGAAAAGAGCAGTCAGAAGGAACATTTCATAAATAAACGCAAAAATAATGCAACTATTCCTAGAGAATAACGAAAGACCTATAGTTGGCTAGAGGATACATATTGGGTTGCCTCCCAATCAGCGCTTGATTTAACGTCGCGGCACGACGGAAGACTCTTGATTACTCAGACTTCATCAAGATGGTATGCCTCGATCACTTCATTCGCTGATTCAGCATGCCCCAGATAGATTTTGATTCGCTGTCCGTTCACTTTAAACCGCACACCCTCCTTGTTCTCCAACTCAACTGCACCATGGGGGAATAGTTGGGTGATCAAGTAGGGACCCGTCCATTTGGACTTAAGTTTGCCCGGAAATAAGCGCAACCTAGAATTGAACAAAAGCACCAAATCCCCAACCACAAAATCGCGCTTCTCAATCTTTTGGTCATGGTACTTCTTCATCTTTTCTTTGTAGAGGGCTGAACTTTCATATGCCTTTAAGCGAAATTCATCAAGCTCATTCAACCCGTTTAACCTTTGTTCCGCAGCCTCATTCCAATCCGTTTTCAACTTCTTCATTGCCCACATGGCTTTATGTTCTAATTCAACCGGTAAGTGACAAGCCTTCCCATATACAAGTTGGTATGGGGACATACCAATGGGAGTCTTATATGATGTCCTATAGGTCCAAATAGCATCATCAAGCCTCCTTGACCAATGTGTTCTACTATCATTCACTGTTTTCGACAAAATCTGCTTAATCTCCCTGTTTGATACCTCAACTTGCCCACTAGTTTGAGGATGGTACGGAGTGGCCACATTATGGCGAACCCCATACTTTTCCGGTAATCCCTTAAATAGTTTATTGCAAAAGTGGGATCCCCCATCACTAATAATAGCCCTTGGGGTGCCAAATCTGGAAAACATTATCTTTTTCAAGAATGCGGTGACACTCTTCCCTTCATTATTTGCAAGTGCGATAGCCTCCACCCATTTAGAATCATAGTGAACTGCCACAAGAATATACTTCATCCCATGAGAACTCACAAAAGGGCCCATAAAGTCAATGCCCCACACATCAAATAATTCAATCACAAGGATGGGATTTAAAGGGAGTTCTTGCTTCCTCGAAATGCCACCATCTCTTTGGCATCTATCACATGCCTTGGCGAACTCATGAGCATCTTGGTGGATAGTTGGCCAATAGTAGCCACATTGCAAGATATTGTGGGTTGTCCGGATACCACTATGATGCATACCTATAGACGAAGAATGGCATGCCTCCAAAACACTCAACATCTCAACTTCCGGCACACAATACCGAATAAGCCCATCGGCACAACTCCTATATAAGTATGGTTCATCCCAAAAGAACTTTTTCACATCATGCATGAACTTTTTCCTTTGATGAAAGGACAAGTCCGGTGGGACTATATCACTAGCCAGATAATTCGCAAAATCTGCGAACCATGGGATCAAGTCTTGGGAGGCGGCCAATACATGCTCATCAGGGAAAGTATCATTAATTTCAGCCTTTTCACCCAACTCCCTCATTGCTTCATCTTCTAACAGGACAAGTGATCAGCAACTTGATTTCGGTCCCTTTTCTATCTTTCACCTCAAAGTCAAATTCTTGCAATAGTAATACCCAATGAATCAACCTCGGTTTTGCATCCTTCTTTGCCATCAAATATCTCAAATCAGAATGATCAGTATGAACTATAACTCTAGTGCCAAGCAAATAGGAGCAAAATTTCTCGAAAGCAAAGACTACTGCAAGGAGCTCTTGCTCAGTCACGGTGTAGTTCTTTTGGGCTTCATTGAGGGCTTTACTAGAATAGTAAATGGGGTGAAGGATTTTATCCCTTCGTTGACCCAAAACCACACCAAGAGCAACTCCACTCGCATCACACATCACCTCAAACAGTTTGCTCCAATCCGGCGAAATGATGATAGGTGCAGACACCAACTTTTCCTTTAGCTCACCAAATGCCTTAAGACAAGATTCATCAAAATAAAACTTACACTCTTTTTTAAGCAACTTGCACAAGGGATGTGCAATCTTTGAAAAATCCTTGATAAACCTCCGGTAAAAGCCCGCGTGCCCTAGAAAGCTTCTCACACCTTTTACAGAGATGGGTGGAGGAAGTCTTTCTATCACCTCAACTTTAGCTCGATCAACCTCTATACCCTTCTCTGAAATACGATGTCCCAATACAATACCTTCTTTAAACATGAAGTGACATTTTTCCCAATTAAGCACAACGTTGCAGTCTTCACACCTCTTAAGAACCTCGGAAAAATTACTCAAACAACTCTCAAAGAAGTCACCAACTACAGAAAAATCATCCATAAACACCTCAATAGTGTTCTCCACCATATCGGAGAATATTGGCATCATACATCACTGAAATGTGGCCGGTGCATTACATAACCCGAACGACATTCTCTTGAACGCGAAGGTCCCATATGGACAAGTAAAGGTGGTTTTCTCTTGATCCTCCGATGCAATAGAAATCTGATTATAACCCGAATAACCATTAAGAAAACAGTACCACCTCTTTCCTGCAAGTCTGTCCAACATCTGATCCATGAAGGGCATAGGAAAATGGTCCTTCTCGGTCCATGCATTTAATTTCTGGTAATCCATACATACCCTCCATCCAGTCACCGGTCTCATTGGAACAAGCTCATTTTTCTCATTGGGGACCACAGTCATTCCCCCTTTCTTAGGTACACATTGAATAGGGCATACCCAACTACTATCGGCGATTGGATATATCACTCCAGCATCCAACCACTTAATGATTTCTTTCTTCACCACCTCTTGCATAGGTGGATTTAAACGTCTCTGGTGCTCAATACTTGGTTTATGATTGGGCATGAGTTGGATTTTATGCAAACAAATACCGGGAGGGATCCCAATAATATCTGCGATAGTCCACCCAATAGCTCTTTTGAACTTTTTTAACAATGTCACCAAACTCTCAACTTGCTGCACATTAAGATCTGACGCAATAATTACCGGCAAAGTGTCACCTTTTCCCAAGAATACATACCTCAGATGACGTGGTAGAGCCTTAAGCTCTAATTTCGGAGCCTCCTCTATAGATGGTTTCACGGGTGGAGATTCGCGATGCTTCATATCTAATTCAAATTTCTTTGGCTTAAACCGAACATCACCTCAATTAAGTGCCGCGACCCATGACCCATAATCTTCAATGAAATCACTATCAAAATTCATGATCACTGCCGCTAGTGCTTCTACACCCAGACGTTCTTCTATTTGTACCTCAGATGACTTTTCAACTCTGTAAGATATGGCAGATACTGATTGGAGTTCACCACTCTGCCTAATGGACCTACAAATGTTGAAAGTCACTTCTTCATTGTTCAACCGAAATTTCATTTGCCTTTTTTCCATATCAACCAAGGCTCTACCCGTAGCAAGGAATGGCCTCCCAAGGATAATAGGCATCTCAAAATCGACCTCACAATCAAGAATCACAGAATCAGCCAAAAATATGAATGACTCCACCTTTACTAACACATCGTGGAGTATCCCAATAGGCCTCTTCACCGTTCGATCGGCCATCAGTAGCCGCATCGCAGTGGGCTTTGGGTCACCCAAACCCAACTTCTTGTAAATAGAGAGAGGTATGAGATTTATACTTGCCCTAAGATCACATAATGTTTTCGCAAAGTGTAATAACCCGATTGTACATGGAATAGTGAAGGCACCCGGATCTTCTTTCTTTTGCACTAGAGACCTTGTAGCAATAGCACTACAATGCTGCATTCTATCATCATCATCAAAACTGACCGATATTTTCTTGGTAACCATATCTTTCATAAACTTGGCATAACCGGGCATTTGTTCAAGAGCTTCTATCAAAGTGACATTGATGGAAAGCTGTTTCAACATATTGATAAAACGCCGGTATTTGCCATTCTCGGTCTTTTTCACTAACCTTTGTGGGAATGGAGGTGGTAGTCTAGGCATGGGGGTCACCTTCTGGGGTACCTCAGCTTCTTTCTCCGTTTTATCTCCTAACTCACCACTAATCTTCACTAACTCATCATCAACTCTTATCACTTTTTATGCACCAGACGATATCGGTGGGTCAATGGTTTGCTTACCACCTCGAGTTGTGACTGCCATACAATGTTCATCATTTTTCAGATTTTGGACAGTGTTGCTAGGAAGAGTACCCGGTTGGCGTGGGTTCACAGTCGAAGACAATTGGGCCAGTTGCAACTCAAGATGCTTGATCGAGATTGCATGTTTATCAACTTTCTGCCTAATACTCGCTAAGTCACTCCTCAACTCTTTAGTGTGCTCATCACTAGAATCAAACCTCCTCATCATTTTCTTCAACATATCCTCAACTCGCGCCATAATACCTCCACCATCCCTAGGAGTAACTTCATGATTTTGAGGTGGAACATAGGGTCCACTCCTATCATTTCTGTTACCATTGTTACCTCGGTTGAAGTTGTTGTCGCAGTTGTAATTCCCATCTCGGACATAATGACCCTCTCATAGTAATACTCATCCGTAGTAATACTCATCAGTCGGCGGTTATGGTTTAGAAAGTAGTTCACCGCATTTACCTTTTCTGCACCCCCAGTGACATGTTTCAACACCAACCCAAGCTCAATTCTCATTTGAGCCATGTCTTCACGAATCTCGTTTGTGGATGGGTTGTGTGCGGACTGTACTACAAAAGTGTTTCTCCTAGTATCTGACTTCCTAGTACTCCATGCTTTATTATTTCGGGAGATTTTCTCCAACTTCTCAGCGATCTCAGCATAAGGACACTCCCCATAAGAACCACCCGCTATCGTATCTAATACTGCATTATTATTATCATCTTGTCCCCGATAGAAGTACTCTTATAGCGACTCATCATCGATGCGGTGATTGGGGACACTTCTCAAGAACGAAGTGAATCTATCCCAAGAACTACTGACTGATTCTCCCGGTAGTGCCACAAATTTGTTCACTCTATCTTTGTGGTTTAGCTTCTTAGACACCGGGTAGTAACGTGCTAAGAACACATCCCTCAATTGATTCCAAGTGTAGATTGAGTTATAGGGGAGTTCTGTAAACCATATCGCAGCCTCTCCCATCAGTGAGAGAGGAAACACTCTTAACCCAATTACTTCCATATTCAAATCAGGCCTCCCTACACAACTCTTACAGACCGACCTCACTTTGGCGATGTGAGCATGTGGATCCTCAGAAGGTAGCCCCGAAACCAAACCTCTAGCGGTGAGCATTTGTATCACACTACTAGTTACCACGAACGTATAGCCATGTGGTAAGGGAGGTAAGACAAGTGGCCCATCAGAGTCGGTAATGTTATCATATCCCCTATAATACTCTTGAGGGCGTGGAGTGGGAGGTTGCCTCCGTATTTCATCTTCCCCTCGATTTTCAGGTAATAACTGACCATGAGCATCAACCGGAGCTGGAATGTTCTGGTTGAGATCATCATCATTAATACCCAAGTCATCCTACGTAGTGTACGCTTCAATTCGAGGTCGTGTGGAAGTATGGGTTCTCTTCTACTCTGCATAACTGGCATACACGGAAGTTAGATCTGCAAGAGACAAAAACAACAAAAAAAAAGAAGTAGAATTAGGAAAATAATGACTAAACTTCAGTAATAAGCTTAAAGTTAATCTAAAATCCACTTTCCCCGGCAGCGGTGCCAAAATTTGATACGCTCAAATTTACTTCTCGAAAAGAAGTATAAGCTGTCGTATCAAGTAAAGAACCCAACTATGAGGTTGAGGTCGATACCACGAGGAAAATGATTTAGACTTAACTTTAACCTACTATTACTCTTATTTAGTCAAGTCCTTTCCGAAAACAAATAACCAAAAAGGGGGTTTTTGAATAACAAATGTAATTGGCTAATTCTACGTAAACAAATGACACGTTCAAAGATTTGATTTTTATCAAGTAATTAAAGTAACTAGGGCTTAAGTGTTTCCCATAGATTCATAACTCGATAATTCTAGCTATAACAATCCTTTCCTAATATCTTGCATGCAAAGTGGTAAGTTATGTATCCCTAATTCCTTGGTCCGACAAATAGGAAATTTCACTCCGCACCTTGGTACGGCTACGTGTGTATGCTTTACTAAACCTTACATTTACCTCATATTAGCATGATAATCGATATTTGGCTTAGTTTTTACTTCGCACCAACCAACACTAGCTCATTAGATAGTATATACTAAATCTACGTTGATAATTCTTTTCTTATTATCTACCTCCTTGGTCAGGCAAGTAGCAATAAGGCGAGTTCTAACATTGGGCACCGTTAAAAAGACTTCTAAACGAAAGAATTATCAATACATGCAAGACATTATTCGAGAATTGTTATATTAGTTAGATTTTACCTTGTTATTTACCCATGGTTCCCACAACCCTAGTTATGGAGTTTAGTTACCCATGTTAATAATCACACAATTCATATTAATTAGATAAGAATTCATGCACTTACTTTGATGAGATTGAAGATAATCCAGAAAATTACTTGAATTAATCAAACACTTGCAACAAACGATTCCGAAAAATAAAGTAATTTCCAAAATCTCAAACTTCAATACTAAGAACAATAAAACTAAAAAATATCCAAAAGTCTAACCCCAAAAATGAGGTATTTTTAGGTATTTATAATACTAGAATCCTAATAAAAGAGGGAAACCTATTTAAGGAAAATCTGTCCAAAAAATGCGTCTGAGTTGACGACTTGGAACGACGGACCGTCGAGGCCCTCCGTCGTTCCATACTTAGAATCCTCTGAAACTGGGTACTGGGGCTACTTTCTGTTGACGTTGACGGATGTGCAGGACGGTCTGTCATGGCTATGACGGTCCGTCGAGAGCCTCCGTAGCCCCACACTTGGTCAGAATTCCCCAACTTTTTTTGTCAACCTCCTTCTTCCCACGATGGTGGTCACCTACGGACCATTGAGGTCACGACGGACCGTCGATGGCTCCGTAGGTTGCCACCTCTGCATCTTTCAGCACAAACTCTCACGTTCTCCTTCTGGACAGATTTCCTGAAAACAAAGAGAAAATTACATTAAAATCAATACAAAAAGGCCTTAGACACACACTAAACTTAAGGAAAAAGCATTGAAAGTACCGTATAACCACGGTACATCAGCGACACGCGCCTAGTACGCACCTCACTGCCTCAAATTTTATTTGGGGCAGAATGTGGAGGCTGCTCCACGACACGCAGCCCACTCCCACATCCAGTTGCGTCGTTTTTAAGTCAATTTTGACATGTCTAAGAGCCCCAATTCGTGTGGGGGTATTTTGGTCACTTGGGGGACGTTTTATTAACTAATTTTAGGACCTTTTTAAATACTTTCCCAAGCCAAAAACCCAACACCCATTACGAGATCAAATTCCCAAAGTTCTCTTCTCTTCCAAAAACCCCAAAACCCCATTGAAGACCAAGCTCAAGAACAAGCTACGGAGTTGGATTCTTGGAGTTTTCTTCTCAGATTCTCATGGGCTTTTTAATTTACAAGGTATGGAGATCCTTCATCCATAGATAATCATTCATCTATGGAGTCCTTTCAAAGGTTTTCTAAACATGAATTCAAAGTCAAAAATCCTATTTTTCAATCTAGCCATGAGTTCATTCTCAAATTGATTTCAAAAGCATTCTAATGATGAATATATGTTTATCTACTGATTTTATGATGAATTTATATCTAATTTTATGATGAATCCATGATCCTCCTAATTTCTCAAATTAGCCTATAATGTGGGTCTTGTGATATTGACTTGATGTTAATAGAATTGTGATTAGATTGTATTGAATTGCTTATTGCTATTACTTTCTATATCAATTGAACATTAATTGTGGAGTAATGATCAAAGATGATCATTATCTTGGAGATTTGGTAAGTCGACTTATTTCTTCTAATTAACCTAGAATACATTGAATCGTGTTGATTGGTATGGTCCACATTTGGTAGCGGTGTTTACATTCTTGTACATGTTTATATGTTATGATCATGGCCTTGAAGGCATTAGATGAAATGTGAATTGATATGATGATTTCTATGTTAGGAAATTGAAGGATTTAACCTTGGTTCTAATATTATGTCTAAGTGAATTGATGTTATGTGAAGTTATGTACATAGTCTTCTACACTACTTGCTTAATCTAGGTGTGGGGATAATGTTATATGTGTATGTGTGATGATCATGTTAGGATTAGGTATGGTCTATATGGATAATGATAATGAATATCCTTATAGCATGACCCCTACCCATATGAACCCTGTATGAATGTGTGATCAAAGTATGCTAGGAGTCTTCTATTTTATTGTCAAATATGTACTTGCCTCCTATGATGTAATGTGAGTGTGTGTAGTCTATAGCCCTCAATATTATATATATGTGTATGACTTGAGACTTGAAGAATGTTGTACATGTGTTGTGGTGTTTAGAGGGTGGCTTCCTCAATACTAGGTGATACCTATTATGTGATCATGTTGACCAATGTACACACACACTTCATGTATATCTATGAGTAGGATAGATTCATGATGACTAAGGAAAGGATAGTTCTCCTATGCATCATTACCTATTTGTATGCATGTAAAGTATATGATTAATGAAGTTATGAACATCTGTTCCTAAAGGTGTTTATGAAAAGGTAGATCTCACATATATGTACACACACATGTATGTATGAATATGATATGATTATGTGAAAGGACATTCTCACTTAATGTAGGTTCTATGATGAATGTAGAATTATCATCCTAGATACCTTTGAGCTATATGATGTATGAGGGAGTAAGTCCCTATGACCTAATCTATATGAATTAATGTACTAAAGGCTTAAATATGTTGAAAAGGGGAGTTAGAGCCTAGCACCGAGTGAACATGACAAATGAGAGTGGGAGCTTCACGTTAGTAAGTCCGCCTTCCCACAAAGAGAACCTTAACGTTAGTAAGTCCGGGTTCCCAACATAGATGTTGTCTAATGAGATGGAAACCTCCACGGTAGTAAGTCAAGGTTTCTAGAAGCAATCTCCATGTTCCATAACTACGTGCCCCCGTAGGTTATGGCTTGTGGTTTCCACCTAGATAAGCTATGTACGAATGGTTGCACCTTAGGCAAGTGTAAACTCTCTCTTTTCGGTGTGGGAGTAGAACACTGGATTCCATGTAGCGCACATGGTCTATGTCGGTTATGACTATGTCTCCCGAAGGTTAATAAATTTACTAAGATAATAATATTAACTCTAATCTAAATTCCTTGAGGAGTGTACTTGGTATGGGAGGACTATGGACCCTACCTATATATTGCACTAGATGACTTCAAGAAAGGATAGGATTGGAGACCCATATGAAGTAAATACTTATGTTATATATGATTTGTATGAATGCATGTTAAGTGACCTTGTTATGTTAAGATATGAATTATGACTATGCATGTAAGTTACACTTATGGCTTCTAAATGGGTTTACTTAGTATATGTGGGGGTATGAGACTCTATGTGTACATTGCACAAGTAAGCTAGTGAAGGGGTTATGAGGGTGGTTTACTTATGGTATAAACTAAGTGAGTTTATGACTTAAGTATAGGAGGTATGATGATGTCTTCCTACGATATTATGAAGTATGATGAGTCCTTATGTGATGACATGAAGTATGTGGCCTTATTGCTAGTTGTAAATGAATATGTTATGACTTGTTGAATATGTTATGACTTGTTGAGTATGCTATGCCTAGTCTAGGGTGACTTCTTAGGTACACTTGATGGAAGTAGCATTATGGGATTTTACCTACACATTGCACTAGTGTGACTTATGAGTTGTTTTAGGTGATGGTTCTTATGTAAAGTTGATGTCTTTGATGTGTTTATGACTTATGAATAGATGTGCTTGTGTTATGAATCATATCTATGAAAGGCTATTGTAAGGTGACCTTGAGGGGATACATTGCACTAGGTACACTTGAGGGTTACTGAAGGAAAGAAGTAAGATAAAAGAGAGGTAATGTATGATATGTATTAAATATGTTTCAAAGTATGATAAATGGCTTTATGTGATATTATAAGTATTATCCATGTATATATTATGTACGTGAACTATATTGATCTTATATGTGCCTATGTTCATGCAGTTTACTAAAAGTACATGTTGCATGATTTCAAATGAAATGTCCTCTTTAAATGCATTTTTTTGCATGGTTTCCATACTTAGAGCATTCTTGTACTAATACCATTCTTCTTCATCTTTTACACCAAGTGTAGGTGGTGTTGGCTAGAGGATGTCTCCTAAGTGAAGAGCTTGGATAGATTTCCCAAGTTCAAGTAAAGGGACCCTTATGATTCAAGGGTTGCCTATGTCAAGATGTTTCTTCAAGTTGATATAATAGCTTAGTTTTATATTTTATTTTGTAAGGGTCGTGTCCCTATTCTATTCTATTGAGTTGTGTCTTAAGATGGCAAAGAGACTTAGAGTCTATCTATGTATTATGACTTTTATTTTATATATATATATATATATATATATATATATATATATATATATATATATATATATATATATATATATATATATATATATATATGTATATATATATATATATATATATGAAGTGATGTTCTAGCATATGATATGCTATGAAAAGTTCTAAATTTTCCGCTATTTTTATGAGTATGCAATGAAGGTACGCTAAGAGGCTTGTCTTAGACCTCCGAGAGGTCGACGACGCCGTGTTAAAATTTGAGAATACCATAACTTCTAGGGTGTACCCTCGGGTCATAACAGGATAACCTTCTTAAGGCTTTAACAACCATATTAGCCTTACTTGGGTGGTAAAAAATACTCATGTCATAATCCTTGAGTAATTCTAACCACCTCCTCTGTCTGAGATTTAGCTCCTTCTGAGTGAACACATATTGGAGGCTCTTGTGATCAGTGAATATGTCAATATGAACATCATATAAGTAGTGACGTCAAGACGAAAACTACAACGGCCAATTCTAAGTCATAAGTTGGATAATTTTTCTCATGAACCTTCAACTGTATAGAGGCATAATCTATAACCTTTCTATTCTGCATTAACAAACAACCCAAACAAACTCTTGATGCATCACAATACACCACAAAACCTTGAGTACCCTCTTGTAAGGTAAAAATCGGAGCGGTAGTCAATCACTTTTTCAACTATTGAAAGCTTTTCTCACAAGCTTTAGACCATTAAAACTTGACTATCTTCTGAGTTAGCTTGGTCAAAGGAGATGACATAGATGAAAATCCTTCAATAAATCTCCTATAATAGCCAGCCAAACCCAAGAAATTTCTTATATCTGTCGGAGATGTGGGTCTAGGCCAACTCTGGACTGCTTCTATCTTTTGGGTATTAACTCTAATCCCATAAGAAGAAACAATGTGGACCAAGAATACACCGACATAAGCCAAAACTCACTCTTCAAGAACTTGGCATATAGCTCCTTATCTTTCAAAGTCAACAGAACAATCTTGAGGTGACTAACATGATCTTCTTGATTCCTTGAATAAACCAGTATGTCATCAATGAAGACGAGGACAAACAGATCTAAATGAGGTTTGATGACTCTGTTCATGAGATCCATGAATGTTGCAGGTTCATTTGTCAAACCAAAGGACATAACCAAAAATTCATAATGCCCATATCTGGTTCTAAAAGTTGTCTTTGGAATATCACATTCCTTAAATTTCAACTGATGGTAGCAAGGAGCCCCCTGAAGCTGGTCGAAAAGATCATCTATCCTTGTAAGAGGATACTTATTCTTGATGGTTACCTTATTCAACTGACGGTAATCTATACACATTCTCAAGGAACCATCTTTCTTTCTCACAAATAAGACCGGAGCGTCCTAAGGTGAGACACTTGGTCGAATAAAGTCTTTATCTATCAAATCTTTCAATTGTTCATTTAGATCTTTAAACTCTACTGGTGCCATTCTATATGACAGAATAGAGATAGGACGAGTATCTGGAATGATGTCTATGCCGAAGTCTATTTCTCTCTCAAGAGGGTCTTCGGTAAATCATAAGGAAAAACTTCTGGGAACTCTTATAGGAATTGACTGAAGGGAAGGTACCTCAGCACTTGAGTCATTAACTCGGACTAAGTTATAGATACACCCTTTGAAACTAACTTCCTCGCCTTAAGGTACAAAATAAAATGACCGCTAGGCACTGTTGAACTACTACTCCATTCTATGACATGCTTATTTGGAGTCTGAAACTTGACAACTCGAGTTCTATAATCTATTGATGCATAACAGGCATGGAACTAGTCCATACCTAGGATGACAGCAAAATCTACCATGTCTTACTCTACTAGATCAGTCATGGTGCTCTTGTGATTGATGGAGATAGGACAATCACGATAGACTCTTTCCGCTAGAATAGACTTTCCAATAGGTGTAGAAACATAGAAGGGTTCACAAAGTTTTTCAAGAAGAATCTCAAACTAATTTATAACATAAGGAGTTAAAAAAGATAAACTTGCTCCTGGGTCTAACAAAGCATAAACATCAAAAGTAAAGACTTTGATCATACCCGTGACAACATTTGGAGAGTTCTCTTGCTCTTGGCGGCTATTGATTGCATAGAGATGGTTTGCCTCTCTGCCAGTACCAGAAGTGGTTCCTCTAAATACAACCCTATCTAGTGGAGCAACTGATGAAGATTGAGCTTTATTGCTCGGTTTTCCACCACCTTGCTTATTCTTAGGGCACTCTCTCATGAAGTGACCCTCTTGACCACACTTGAAGCAACCTGTTTGGCCATCACGACATTTACCAGGGTGGGTTCTACCACACCTATCACATGCAGGAGCCCAATAACCTCCTTATGCCACACTACCTTGGGACTGGGCTGGTCTAGCCTTGAAGTTCTACGAATTCTAGTCATTATGATCACCTATGTTTGTGGGCACAGGTGCACTAGCAGATGATGGTTCATGCCCCTTCTGTTTCTAAAATTGTGGTTAGCTTGGACCACCCTTTTGTTGACCAGATGAATTTCCACACTTAGCTTTCTTGTTCAAGTACTCCTCTCTGTCCTTCAACTTCTCCTCGTCAATTTTTTGCACATATACCATTAAACATGAAATGTCTATGTCCCTAATCAACATTGCAACCCTACCTTCTTTGCTTGAAGTACGACCCAAGACAGCAAAAAATAAGCTCATTCTGCTCTTCATATCCTTAACTACCTCTAGAGCATAGCGTGACAGTTGGGTGAACTTTAATCCATACTCATGAATGCTCATGGAGTCTTGTTTCAGAGTAAGGAACACCCGTACCTTTCCCTCCTTCAGTTCTCAGGGAAAGAAACACCCCAAGAAAGCCTCTTCGAAACAGGCCCAACTTTGATGTGGTGCATCTTCATCTCTGTTCTCCTTCCACTGATCAAACCAAGTCCTAGCCACATTCTTCAGTTGGTATGCAGCTAACTCAACCCTTTCACTATCAATCACATGCATCACTTCAAACACCTTCTTCAACTCTTCCACAAAGTTTTGTGGATCCTCGGTAGTGCTTAAACCAGAAATGCTTGGGTGATTCATCCTCAAGAATTACTGAATCCTTGAAGTGTTAGCCCCTTCTTGTCGAGATCCTCTTTGTTGCCCGACTTGGTTGTTCACAGCTTGACTCAACATTCTGATAGCCTCACGGATCTCGGCATTGGTGACTTCTCCCTGAGGTTGCACATTTGGTGTATTAGGTACCTTTGGTTCCTCAACATTCCTTCTAGCTAGTCGACCTATGACTGCTCTTCGTGGAGGCATAATGATCTAAACACGCGTAAGCACGAATAATAGGGAAACTTTTTAAAGATAAACTATAACGCACGAAATGAATATGAATAAAGGGAAGAAATTCCTAAATGTCGCAACCTCTTAATCATAGATATGGCGCGCTTCACACGATGACTAAGACTCTACAACATATATTTATAGACTCCCTAGTACTCTTGAACTCTGTGCTCTGATACCAAGTTTGTTTTGCCCGGAGCCTACACCCTAGACGTGGTCGGCACTAACGCCCAACGCTGGTCTTGAGCAAACCCTTTGTCACGCCCAGAGCCTACACCGTGGACGTGACCGACACCCAACGACCATTGCTGGCCTTGAACAAACCCTTAGTCTGGCTTACTTAACTCAGCAGAATACTCAACTCAACTCAATCAAGAAATAGAGCATGGTAAAAAGAAAACTTAATATGATTGTATGGCCAAAATGGCACTTTAAGTCTCAACACTTGAACATATGGAATTACAAAGTAAATGAGACTCCAAAACTGAACTACTAACTTTCTATGAAGCCTCTAAACTGATTGAGATGGATGTTGAGACAGACCCCACAACATCCTAATGAACTAAACTTGAAAAGTAATTAAAAGGATGTCCTCGGGAATGCAAGGAGGCTCACCACTAACTCTGGAGCTAAAACTGGATGAAGGAAGCGTTGCATTCTGATCTTGGTTACATGTGTCTACATCATAAGATGATGCAAGCCAACTGACATTTGTACATTGAATGCACGAGTATGCGAGTTGGAATGCTAAACAACAACTACTAAGCTTGAATTGGAATAAGGAGGAACTTACCTTGGCTCTTGCTCAACTCATGAAATAATAACTCAATATAAAGCATTAATGACATATGCAATATATATAAAACTGATAAAACAGTGTAAAAACATAGTTCATTAAAGATAAAATAAGAATAAACTCAAATTTACTTATATATGAAAGTAATATAATTTCTGTGGGAGATTCTCTAACCGACAACCATCACTTGAGCCTAAGTGATGATACAACGTTTTACCTCACGCTGCCGATGACCATGTTATACATTGACATCGGTATAGGACCTTACTTAACTTAGTAGATCCACTAGCTTAACTTACGTGATCATCTAGAAAGTATGACCCGTTAACACCCATGATGTCTACATGGTTTACATGGGGACTTGAGTTAATTATGAACTTTTACATAGGGGCTCAATACTACTCCCAAAATATACTTTAGCTCATACTTTTAGAATAACTTTCTTCCTTTGGGTTGAGAGAATTTGCTCAACATGTTAGCTTTACAAAAGCTCCTTTGGAATAAATGTTCCCCTTCATTGTTCAAAACTCTTTTGGAAAGTCTCAGCTCCCCCATAACTTAAATGTAAAAAAACATTTATAAACTTTCTAGGGAATACTTAGTCCCCTTATATCTTTCGAGAAATGAACTCAACTCTTTACTCTTTGCTTAACTTGAAACTTTTGATCTTGATCAACTCTTTAGGGAATACTTAGTCCCCTTATACTTCTTTTGAAGAAAAGACTTCAACTTTTACTATTTCTTTAACTCGAAAGTTGAGCCTTAAAACGAAGGTAAAACGTCTAATTAAGACTCTTGGATGCTTTAACAACTTCACTTTAACTTACTTCATTGCCTAGACTTAACTCTTTAACTTCTTTGACTTTGATCCTAACTTTCCTTGAATTGGATTATGGATTCAAGGATCGTGATCTCATGTTTATGGATGATTTCATGATGTTTAGATGTACTTTAGAGTGTTGGAATCAACTAAGATTTATAGGTACATCACTCAGGAACTCGGACGAAAAAATGGGGGAGAAATAGGAACTTCAGGTGACCCTGGCGCTCTGAGAGGCGCCAAAGCCTGACGGACAGAGGATGTCCTAAGGTGCTCATTCTGGTACGGCGCGCCAAGCCTGACGGACAGAGTCTGTCATGAGGGGCTCTGGTAGGCGCGGAGCCCCAGGTCCTGTAAGACGGGTTTTCCGACTTTTCTTCTTTGATTTTCAATTCTAAACCTCCCAAACTTCTATGGATCTTTACCCAAACACTTAGAATCACTAATATACTCAATACCCAATAGTTTAGACTCGTAAAACATCCCGAAAACACGAATTCAATCAAGTAGAACATGCTACAACACATTCAATCAAGAATTCGATAATTGTTCAGCAAAATATCAATGTTCATCATCCAATCTAATCTAACTTGCTGAAATGAATCAAATTGGTGTGTGGGTGGAAGAACCCAACATAGAAATATCTCACATACCATAAAGGGATCACCCCCAACGAAATCCACGCAATGATTCTTGGTGTTCTTGCTTCTTCTTCTCCTTTCTCCTCTTCATTTCCCTTCTCTCAAAACTCTGTCTTGTTTTCTAAATGCGTGAACTGAATAGGATCAGCTTAGACCCCAACTTATTACCCAAAAACGAAATTAAATAATTGGGTAAGGAAAATACCAAAATACCCTTTAAAAATCCGAATTGGACTTTCCTCGAAAGTCATATCTCTCTCATACGACCTCAAAACTTCGCAAGATCTGCACCATTGGAAAGATCTTCCCAAGAGCTTTCTATCCATATAAATAAATCACCCTAACTCCTCTTGACCTGGAAGTTTTGGGTGTTTGAAAATGACCAAAACTCACTTTTAAAATCTAGATATTTTCCAGATTTCCCTATTTATTTCCAAAAATAATTATTCTTGGTTTCATAGCTTATTATTCGTTATTTTAAGTTACGAGATGTTGCACCCTTGGCCTGGCTTACTTAACTCAGCAGAAGACTTAACTTAACTCATCATAAAGCTGGAATCATTCTCCTGATAAATACTCAAATTAATTATCTTGGCCAAATGGCACTTAAGTCTCATATATAATATCTGAAATAAAAGAGACTCAACTGAACTATCTGAATATCCGTCTATGAAGCCTCTAAACATACTATGATGAATGTTGGGATAGACTCCACAACATTCTGAAATTGATAGACTGGAAAGCATATAAAAGGATCATCCGGAATGCGAGGAGGCTCACAATTGACATTGAGTGCTCAATTTTGATCAACGATGGGCTGGATGTTGATCATGATTACATGCGTCGGCATCATAAGACGATGCAGGTCAACTGACATCAGTACATTGAATGTACGAGTATGCGAGTTGGAAAGCTAAAAACCACACTTAGGCTTGAAAGGAGTAAGGAAGAACACTTTCCTTGGCTCTGCTCAACTCATGATTAACTACTCATTTCATTATAATGCAATTTAAAAGTAATGTGCAATATAAAGAAAACTATCTGAAGCATGTTGAAACTCTGATTGTATGCAAGATACAATTAACGATGACATGTATATAAAAATACAAGTAAACTGATGTATATGAAAATACAAATAACTCTGTGTATAAAAATACATTAACTTTTGTGGGAGATTCTCTTAACCGACAACCACCACTATGAGCCTAAGTGATGGTACAACATTTTATCTCACGCTGCCAAGGACCATCCTATACCTTGCAATCGTTATAGGACCTTACTTAACTTAGTAGATCCACTATGTTAACTTAGTGATCATCTACAACGTATGACCCATTAACACCCATCATGGCTACATGGTTTACATGTGGACTTGAGTTAATATGAACTCTTATCCCCACATCGGTGCTCAATACTACTACCTAAATATACTTTAGCTCATACTTTTAGAATAACTTTCTTTATTTGGCTTGAGATAATTTGCTCAACACTTTACCTTTACAAAAGCTCCTTTGGAATCAATGTTCCTCTTTCTTGTTCAAAACTCTTTAGGGAAGTCTTATTCCCTCTTAACTTAAATGTAAAACATTTATAAATTGTCTAGGGAATACTTAGTTCCCTTATATCTTTTGAGAAATGAACTCAACTCTTTACTCTTTACTTAACTTGAAACTTTTGATCTTGATCAACTCTTTGAGGGAATACTTAGTTCCCTTATACTTCTTTGAAGGAAAGACTTCAACTTTTACTCTTTCTTTAACTTGAAACTTTATCCTTAAAACGAAGTTAAAACATTTAAATAAGTCTCTTGGAAGCTTTAAGAAACTTTACTTTACTTACTTCATAGCTTTAGACTTAACTCCTTAACTTACTTGACTTTGATCCTAACTTTCCTTGAATTGAATTATGGATTCAAGGTTCATGATTTCATGTTTATGGATGATTTCATGATGTTTAGATGTACCTTAAGAGTGTTGGAATCAACCAAGGAATGTGGGTACATCACTTAGGAACTAGTACGCAAAGATAGGGAAAAAATGAGGGCTCTAGGTGACCTTGGCGCTCTGAGAGGCGCGGAGCGCCAGAGTCTGGTCTGAGGCGCTCTGGCTTGCAGCGCGCGCTAGGTCCTGTCAGACAGAGCCTTCCCTTAGGGGCTCTGGTAGGCACGGTGCCCCAGGGCTTGTCAGACGGGACTTCTAACTAATCTTCTCCATTTTTCATCTCTAAACCTTCTAAATTTTCATGAATCTCACCCAAACATTTAGGATCACTAAATACCTCAATACTCAATAGTTTGGACTCGTAAAACCGCCTGGAAACATGAATGAAAACAACTAAAGGTATGCTACAACTCAACCAACAAGAATTCAACAATAGTTCATCAAGAACTTCAATATTCATCATTCAATCTATTCAAAACTCACTGAATTAAACATGTTGGCGTGTGGGTGAACGAAAACAACACAAAAAGATCTCACATACCTGAATAGGGATCACCCCTGACAAACTCCACTAGAATCTTTTGGTGTTCTTGGTGAAATCCTGCTCTTTCTCCCTTCTCCTTCTTCTCTTCTCTTTTCTCTCAAACCCTAAGCGTAAAAAGTATTTTTCTAATCTGAACTATAACTTGGTTTTACTCGAATTAAACTCTTAAAATAAATTAAGAAATATTAGAGTGAAAAGACTACTTTACCGTTACTAAAATGCGGATAGGACTTTCCTCAGTCCAACAACCCAACTTCCGAAGGACATATCTCCCTCATACGACATCGAAAATGAGGAAACTCGACGTCGTTGGAAAGATCTTCCCAATGGCTCTCCATCCATATAAAGAAATGCCCCTAAATACTCCTGGGTTAGAAGTTATTGACGTTTGAAAATGACCGAAACTCACATTTTAAATTTAGGAAATTTTCCAGATTTTTCCTGTTCTTTCCAAAAATAACTATTCTTAGTTTCTTGGTTTATTCCTAGCTATTTCGGATTACGATATGTTACATTATGTTTGCGTATGGGATGTGTGTTTATTAAAATTTATTCAATTACCGATGTATATTAAATATTTAGGAGTAAATAGTATATACTACTTACTCATCTAATAATCATCAGGTTTAGGTGAAAGAACAACTTAGAGATTATCAATGGGATTGAGAGATTAAATTGCTGACAGTAACAGCAAATTCAAGAGAAAATTTGGCGGTAGGAACTTTATAGGCCATATATATATATACACACACACTTATTTACACACTCGTTCAATAATCGTATTTTTTAGAGCAAGTTTCACATAGAGTAAACACAAAATTCATAATTGTATGATATAGCTATCGTTTGCTTAATTTCGATCCATAGCAAATATGTTATGACTATTTTCTCTATACATGTATACAAAAGAAGTTAGGCTAGTATTTCTCTATACATATATACAAAAGAAAAAATTGTATAATTCACTGAATCCTCTACAGTTTTGTATGATTTCGCTCGCAGACCATTTGTATAAATTGTTGGCAGCCTCTCATTTGTATAAATCGTTGATAGTCTCTCAATTCAATTTTATTTGTTTGTATATCTGTATAAAATCTGAATTTGTATATAATTGAATCAAAATAAAATGTTTGTATATCAAACATTGCTCTATCTCTATCGCTTTATACAAACGTAAATTATACATTGTATTTTGTATAATCTGTCTTTGTATATAGCGAGAAAGAGAGAAAGGCAAAAGAGAACTGGGCAGGGGAATATATTTATTGTAAAATTATTAGTGTATAAGACGAAAATATATGTATTTGCATGTGTATTTATAATTTTCTCTCGCTTTATACAAATAGAAACACAATTTATACATTTCTGATTGTATAAAGCGAGAGAGGCGACCGACAGAGGGAGCGAGTGAGAGAGGGAGAGTGGCGAGCAAAATTTTGAGGGAGAGAGGTGACTGACAACCAGTTTACTACAAGGCACAATCAAATCAAAGTGTGGTTATAGAATCTAATTTGAATTATTAGTTTTCTACTATATATAATTTTCCCTATTTTTTATTGTGCTAAGCATAGCAAGAAAGAACTCTTAAATATAGAAAAAAGAAGTGAAAGGAAGTCCACAAAAGAAGAGCCTGTGAATAGGTTATGTTCTCTAATATGTTAAAGACTCTGTGTAAGGAATCAACAAAAACAATATATTTGTTTCTTTCTTATTCAGACAAAAAAATATGTTGCTTTCCTACACAGAGCTTTTTGCATATTAGAGAACGTAATCTCCTCAAAACGCGCATCTTTTATGTCTTTCTTTTACTTCTTTTTACATTTGAGAGCTATTTCTTACCATGATTATCATAATAAGTTATACGATATATAATTATTTTTTTGTTGAATGTGTGTGAATCTCAAACATGAAAATTTGCAGAAAGTGTAACGAAAAATGAGGCATGAGTGCACAAGTTTTATCTATATATCCCTTGTTGCCCACGTTGTAAGGACCCAATAACAATAATTTATATAGCAATTGATTATATTTTTTTGTATGTAGAATAATATCCATATTTGAATATACTGCTATTTCAAAAGTGAGTTAGAAAATAAGCTTTAATTAGATTTCTTTCAATTTGAAAAACAACTTAAAATTACATTTCAAATTCTCACGGTCAAACACTGATTTTCAAATAAAGTGAAATTTATTCGAAAAAAATGTGAATCGTATTTTTTTTATAGTCAAATAGATAACTTAGAAGTTAAAAAAATGAGCACCACACTAGTAATTATTTTTTTTCATGTCAGTAAAAAAGAAGACATAGTTCTACAAGAAAAAAAATGTCCTTCCAATTTTTGGGTATATCTTACCATTGAAAATTAGTAGAAAGCTTTCAAATATTCAGTTCATTCACTTTAATTATCCATTATATAAAACAAAATTTCATTTTCAGCATATCAAGAGATTTTTTAATGTCTTTCCCTCAACATTAATTACTTAATCCACAAATTATTTTTCAAAAATCTCAAATAATATATTGACTGATATAAAAATTGTGATAAAATACCTATATTATTATTAATTTAATAAACGTGTAAAATTTAAAAGGAATAAATAAAAATAAATAATGTAAGATTAAAATATAAATCGAGCCAACAAAAAAATAGAATAAGCATCAGACTGGGGAATAAACAAGCATACAAGCCAACATGTTAAACATTGTGTTGCCTGCTTATTTCCCTTTACTAGATTTTGTGTGTGTGTATATATATATATATATATATATATATATATATATATATATAAAAGTGTATGAAAGCTCAAAGGTACTCACAAACAAGAGAGTTGCTGGCTTTGGTGGATTGCTTCTGACTATTACATTCTAGATTTTGAAAAATATATTTTGGGACAACATAATAGAAAGCTAAAATGTGATCTCCAAAGTGGAGGTCATGTATAGAAAGTATAGAAAATGCAATTGAGGGATGAAAAAGATAAGGAACAAAGAGAGGATTTTATAGTTGATATGAGGAGTTTTTACAAGATAAAATTTGGAAATATAATAAATAACATTCTATATATATTGATTTACATAGATTTGATTAGAAGTCAAAACTAAATCAAATCTATCAAACTTAAAAGAACCTATCAAAATATAATTTTAGCAAGAAAATCATTATCAATAAATATGTAAATAATTAAGTGTTATAGTTCACATTAATTGAATTGTTAAGATTCCAAATCTACCAATCTTAAAAAAAAAAGCCTATCAAATCATAATATTTGCAAGAAAATCATTATCATTAAAAACATGTAAATAAATTGTTACTTCCCCTAGTCAACATTTAGTAAATTGTTGAGATTTCAAATCTATCACTCTTAAAAATCTATTAGTATCATATTCTTAATTAGAAAGACAATCAGTACCATAAAATATGTAAATAGATTATTAATTAGTCTATCTAGTTAACATTCACTAAATTGTTGAGATTTCAAATCTATCACTCTTAAAAATATAATAGAATCATATTCTTAATTAGCAAGAAAATCAGTATCATAAAATATGTAAATAGATTATTAGTTAGTCTCTTTAGTCAACATTCAGTAAATTGTTGAGATTTTAAATCTATCACTCTTAAAAATCTATTAGAATCATATTCTTAACTAGCAAGAAAATCAGTATCAGAAAGTATGTAAATAGATATTAATTAGCCCAAATCCATCTAGTCAACATTCAGTAAATTGTTGAGATTTCAAATCTATCACTCTTAAAAATATATTAGAATCATATTTTTAATTAGCAAGAAAATCATCATCATATAATATGTAAATAAAGTGTTACTCCCTCTAGTCCACATTTTTTGAATTTTTGAGATTCCAAATCTACCAATCTTAAAAAACCTACCAAATCATAATATTAGCAAAAAAAATCAGTATCATAATTAAATATGCAAATAAATTGTTACTCCCTCTAGTCCACATTTAGTGAATTGTGAAATCTCAAATTTATTACTCTTAAAAATCTATCAGAATCATATTCTTAGCAAGAAAATCATTATCATAAAGGGATAATGAACAAGTACCCCCTCACCCTATGCCCGAAATCCCAGAGACACACTTATACTATACTAAGGTCCTATTATCCCCCTAAACTTATTTTATAAATAATTTTCTGCCCCTTTTCGGCCTACGTGGCACTATCTTGTGGGCCCAGCATGTGTTGACATTTTTTTAACTAGTGTCACGTAGGCCAAAAAGGGATAAAAATTTATTTATAAAATAAGTTCAGGGGGGTAATAGGACCTTAGTATAGTATAAGTGTGTCTCTGAGATTTCAGGCATAGGTTGAGGGGGTACTTATGTATTTTCCCTTATCATAAAATATGTAAATAAATCATCAGTCCCTCTAGTCCACATTCGGTGAAATGTTGAAATTTTTTCATAGTCCAAAATATGTGAATATCTCAAAGTTGAAGAGAATTTTTGAGTCCTTTTTGCATAATTACCCTTCTTTCTTATGAGGTTCTTAGCTACTTATCATTATCTAAGACAATAACTTAAGACTAATAAAAAGGATAATAGTGGAGAGTAGTCTTTAATTTATATCATTAAATAAATTTTTTTGAAAGGGTATGTCTTTATCCCTAACAATTAACTTAATATGAACAAGAAGACATATTTTATTGGTTTGTCTCGATCAAATTACATAATATTTAACTTTTCAGGAAAAACATTGTATGTAATTGTTCTTTCTATGTAATTGTAAGTAAACATAATGTGATATACTTTTAAACATAATGATAGTGAATTAAATTAAATTTTGACCTGATTAATTTGTAAGATGTTTTTAACTTTTTAGCCAAATAATTTACTAGCAAGCAATAGATAAACTTATATGAACAAGAGGTTATAACGCTATTTTTAGAATATAAAATAATGATGTGTCGTCACTCATCATACATAAAAAAAATAACAAATAAGTAATTTTGGAGAGATCAAACTTCCTGTATTACGAATTTTCCCAAAGCTATTTCAAATTGCGGTTATAATCCAAATGGTTCTTTCCATATCATAAGTACAATTCCACAGCTTTAAGTGCATAATGCAACTGAGTAGCACTTCACCATTGACAACCTATATTTAGCTATCTCTAAATAAATTAATGTAACTTGTACAATAAACAGATCATTCTAAAATTTCTAAGCACCTCTTTTAATTAGCTATAACATAATAAATGCCCTTCTCACAACTTTATATTGTGATTATTGACTAACGGGTATGGATAACATGATTTCTGAGGTGATGGATATACGTTTCGGGGAAGAATATCTAATTCTAGGACTTGACAATGATAAATTTGATGAAGGTCAATATTTTTTATTTATGAACTTGGAATTGAGTTTTTACACTTCCATTAATTTGGACTGGAGGGTTATTTATGAATTAATTAGTAGCAATCCCAAGCTAAGGAACAACTATTAAATCTTTATTAATAGTTAGTCTCCAATTAGCTACTCTCTTTTATACAAATAAATAAAAAAATAAATTAAGTATGAACATAATAATTTTAATATATTTGAAAATACTAAACAAAATAAATTTAAAAATCATTATACAAATTAAATCACTACATACGAAAATTAACCATAAAAATAAATAAATATAAAAAGTATATTGATAAATATGTATATATAACAAGGATAATTGATTTCAAAAAAAAAAGAAGGATAGTTGGTCTAGAAAAGATAATTTTCTGTTTTTGCTTCTTTTTTCTAAGGAGCAAAAATTTAGTTTCTTCTCAACACTCGCAAAATTACTTCTCCTCCTATTTAATAGCAGTTCCACTGATTGACAAAATACCTTATTTTAAAAACATAAACCTATTTTTTTTTCAAAGTAAGTGTTTTGGCCTCCCAAAAATAATGCCACAATAAAATAAGAGTTTGTTTGACATTGCTATTAGGAGGACAAAAACACTTATTTTGCGAAAAAATAGTTTTTTTTTTGAAAATTCAAGGTATTTGGCGGATCAGTAAAACAACTTTGAAGCTAAAAATTTATGTTTCTTAAACAAAAAACAAATGCATAAATAATATTTTTAAGATCATAATATATTTGTCATACATACATATTCATCAATATATCGCTTATATTTAATTGTTTTAATGGTGAACTTTTATAAGTAGTAAATTAATTAATAGAATATTTTTTAAAACTTGTTCGACTTGATATATCTAATTATGTTTAAATTATCATGTTAATTTTGTATTAATAGTTAATTTTTTTAAAAATTTATATATGTATGATATTGGTTAAATTTTTTTGAATATGTACACTTTAATTTGAAATAACTAAAAAATAATTGAACTTTTTACAATATTATATAAGTCAAATACACAGTATTTTTTATCAAAAGCATTTTTCAAATAAATTTATCAAACATAAATTATTGTTTTTTTAATATCGCTTTTCTGAAAAATTATATTTTTAAAATACTTCTTAAAATAAGAAGTTTTTAGCTGCAACGTCGAACATTCTCTAAACATCTTTCCTATGAAATGCATATGAACCTGAAAATCACATATTAATGTATTGCCTGATGGCCTATTTTTGAGTCTCCTTGAGGATTTCCCACACTCTGTATAGTAACTTAGTGTATTTATGTCATAACTTTTGTTACCCTTATATAAATATTTTTTTCTTACATGCACTCACTTTAATTTGATATAAACACATTCATTAAGAAAAATATTTATGTATTGTATCTTTTATTGAGATAATCATGGTAAGAAGGAGTTCTCACATGAAGAAAAAAAATGAAAGAAAGTTCATAAATTATAAGCGTTTTGAGGAGATTGTGTTCTCCAAAATATAAAAAAAACGCTATGTAATAAAGCAAAAAATCTTTCTATTCTGTGCGAAATTAAAATTATTGTCATTATTTTTTCAATAGAATTAAGTATACCATTCATATCGGTAAATCAGATGGTAAATCTATTATCCATCTGTTTTTGGAGGCGAAATTATCAAATGGGTGTTCCTCTGGGGATGACAATTGGAAGAATCTATGATCACAAAAGCATGAGTTGTCAAATAGATATTGTCTCTTTTCATGTTTTTGTGATCACAATTTTTTTTATTTGACATTCTACAATTTAAGGAACACTCAATTGATTGTTGCGCTTCCAAAAGTTGATGGACAATCAATCTAACATCTTATTTATCAAATAAACTGGTTCACCTATAACTGATGAAATAATAACAACAAATTCAATTCCACACAGAATAAAAAATTTGTTGCTTCCTTACATAAAACCTTTTGCATTTTAGAGAACATAGTCTACTCAGAACACTAATATGTTATGAATTTTCATTCACTTCTTTTTTTTATTGTATTTAAGAGCTTTTTTTGGACGTGAATATCATAATAAAACGTACGCTACATATTCTTATTGAATGAGTGTTTGAATTTAGAATTGTCTCAAAAAGTTTGGGGCTTAAAGTCAAACTTCATAGAAATATTGTGTGCCTAAATAATTGAGGCACCAAAAAATTACTTTAGTGATTTTTATGATCGAGATGACCTTGTATGAATCTCGAACTTGAGCGTGTACAGAAAAAAGCAAACATACATATTTATATAAGGGAAAAGAGAAAACTGAGACATGAGTGCAAATTACTATGTATCTGTGAAAAAGTTCAAGGGGACTCACATATGAGCCCTCAAGTAATATCGACAGGAGAGTTGCAGGTGATGGTTGTTTGCTTCTCCCTATTGCATTCTAGATTTTGGTCCACAAATCTTTAAAAATAATTTTGGATGATAAATTAGAAAGCTTAAATATAGTCTCCAAAGTGGAGGACATGTATAGAGAAATATAGAATGCAACCGAGGGATGAAAAAGTATGGAACAAAAGAAGGGCTTTTATAGTTGGTGTGTGGTGTTTTTACAAGAAATTTTTTGGAAACATTATAAATAACTCTCTCTCTCTCTCTCTCTCTATATATATATATATATATATATATATATATATATATATATATATATATATATATATATATATTGATTTACATTAGATTTGATTAGAAGTCAAAATTAACCAAACCTACCAGTCTTAAGAACCTACCAAAAACAATTAATAATCTTGACAAGAAAATCATATCGTAAAATAAGTAAATATATTATTAATATTTAGTCAACTTCGATCTGGTCAACATTCAAATACCTTCTCTTGTCTCTATACACATTAGTATGTTAACTACTCAATTTCATACCATATAGTCAATAATGTTAATATTGACTCGCATTTTAATTATAATTTCATTGATTTGACTTGATTGAATAAAATAAAACTACTTTTTGGAAAAATAATTGAACATAGTTGACTTAACCTCACCTAAAACCTACCAAAACTCAAACTTAATTTTGAAAGTTAAATTTTGTGCTTGACTAAATTAGTTTTTTTCTTTATTTGGGTTAAAAAGGTTCAACCTTAAAGAGGTCCAAAGTGACACCCAAATAGAAGTCAGTTGGAAAAGAAAGAGGGGCGGGAGCAACATCTTATTCTCTTCGCAAGAACTTCCGGATCGTAAAAGCATTCTGAGCGGGCTCCGCATTCATTTCGTTGATAGAAACGATCCATTTCATTCGGGGCTTCGGTTTCAGAAGATCTGAAACTAGAAGCCATGACCAAAACAACCTAAAAAGGCCTAAATTCAACCACAAATATTATGATTTTAGTTCAAGTTTTCCATCAAATAAGATTTTATTAGTTCTAGATTATTCATTTAGAATTAGATAAAATGCACAAGTACCCCCTTAGACTATGACCGAAATTTCAGAAGACACACCTTAACTAAACTAAGGTCCTATTACCCCATCTGAACTTATTTTTTTTTTGTAATTTTGTGCATCTTTTTCACTTACGTGACATCTAAATATCTACCACGCGCCTCAATTGCGTGGAATCACGGAGTGTGCCACGTAAGACAAAAGGTGCACAAAATTACAAAAAAAAAAAAAAGTTCAGGGGGGTAATAGGACCTTAGTTTAGTTAAGGTATGTCTCTGAAATTTCGATAATAGTCTGAGGGGTACTTGTGCATCTTTCCTTAATATTATATTAAGTTGAAACCCACCTTTTTCTCCTATATATAAGAATAAGAGTGTTTTTCATTCTGCAGGACACGTTGCATTGAGATTATTATTATTATTATTATTATTATTATTATTATTATTATTATCATTAATAATAATAATAATAATAATAATAATAATAATAATAATGAGAATTTAATTGTCGATCTTTATTAGTTTCATAGTATAAGATAATTTTTCTTGTGATATCTTTGATGCATATTAATATTTTTTAAATTACTTAGTAAGTGATAAAAATCTAAATATCGTTCTGATTTATTTTCTGAAGTAAATAAATTAGATATATATTGATAATCTATGTTATTACTTGGATTTTTCCAAGTCTTTAGTACATCGCGTTCTTGAAAATACTTGAATTGTTCTTTCAAATATTTTCTATAAATTTATTTCTCGAATTTAGATTCTTTTCCACACTTCAAAATGTTCAATTCTAAATTTGGAATCTCACTAACACACATTTTATCATTTTATAATTCTATCGAGATAAAATAATAAAATATTAGGTTACAGCTAAAAACAATTAAATTAGTTTAAATAGTTTTAATTTTTAACGATCAAGACTAATATTATAGATGCAAGCTAAGAAATTGAGACATTAACATATTAATGTATATATACATGAGAAAATGATTTTAAGGTATTTAAACGTTGATTGCATGAGAATTGAACTAACGACAATAATTTAGTTCACCGAAGAATATGTCCTAGTGGTCACTGATGTGGTTGAAAAACAAAGTCTTAAGTTTAAATCTCAATGAAAACAAAATTGATGAATCTTCTCATTTGTCCTAGTTTTGTTTGACAAAGTTACCTGCTACCTGTTGTTGGTGCGAAGTGGCAGATATCTTGTGAAATTAATCAAGGTGCGTGAAAACTTTTCATGATCCAAAGTAGAACCTAGGTGTAATATGGGGTATAGGATCCTGAGAAGCTCTACATTAGCCACTTAGCATACATCATACATGATAATAAAAATAAATATTTTTAAAGATAACATTTTATACATCAAAATAGTTTGACAAAAAGCAGAAGTCTAACATAAGTCTAAAAGTCATCTTATTCATATGGAAAGGGAATGAGACGTGACTCGATCACACATCACATACAAAGTCTGAAACGAAATGACATAAAGCTATAATGTATCTTGGTCCTCAGAACATGAGGACTCACCAATCACATGAAGTACCCAATAGATTTCTATCCATGAGTGTGCGAGACAGAAACTTCGAACCCAAACTTTCATGAGATAATGTAGGCAAAAGTATGTATTAGTACATGAAATGTACTAAGTAGAAGGCAATATGCATAAACATAGGCATGATAACATAAAGGACTTAAAACTTGTAGTCATGATCACAATGAAACATTTAAAAGCTTTTAGAGAAGAAATGACATGAAAATAATAAAACATAGCAAAATACATTAACATAAAGGACATAAGGAAAGCTTAAAAAACATAGTCATTTGTGGGATTTTAGTTTAACCAACAATATGACCATGAGAGTTATATCATGATTTTCTGATATATCCCTTATACCGAAATAAGGGGTATATAGTTTCAAAGGTAGAATCCGTAGATATCATCATTTTCTAAAGTGGATCCTTTAGTTAGGTCATTTAAGACACCATATAGGGAAATGCAGTTTGGGACTCGAGGTTGCTACTAGAGACTATCCCATTTGAGTTTCCACTTCAAAGATCTCTCTATGCTTAGTATAAATCTCAACGAAATAGGTAAAAGTCAATTATCAATTTAACATTGGAATGTCAATCACCAATATCGTTCCACATCTTTCAATATCAAAACGTAGAATAAATTCTTAAACATAATTCAAGATGGATGGGAAAATCTTTCATTAATGTGAATACTTATGTGAAAAAGTATCTTTCACAATCATGATCATAATAATATGTGAGAAAACTTTTCATAATAGCATTTATTTTCCTTTAAAAGCATCATTAAATCATTTACAATAACTTCATAAAAATATGCATATCTTCATAGATTCGTAATTCATAGTTTATAACCTTCATCATGAGTTCTTACTTAAAAAATCATGAATCATGTATGAGTCAACATAATTCAACTAAACATCATGAATTAACATGGAAACATGCATTAGAAGACTTAATCGACAACAATATATCATAATCGAATGAAACCCATGAGATTTAATTGAAATCCTAACTTGAATTAATTGAAATTGAAGGGAGAACTTGAAAACCTTAGGGACCCATGGAGGAAAGGACTCCATAGTCTAATACCCACATACCTTGATCCTTTAATCCAAAAATGATAGAGAATTGAAGACCTCAATGGAACCCTAGTTATTCTCCTTCTTAATTAGCCTTGAGAGAATTTGGGGAGTTTTTTTAGGAAAGTTTAGGAGAATGAATAGAAAATGGTAAAATTTGGGCTTGAAACAATATACTAGAGCTTAGGGTAGAAGGTAAAATGACATAGTTTGATTTAAAACAATCAGGGAAAAACCTCAAAAGCCTTTTAAAAATAATTGTCCACTCAAACTACGGGTCGTAGGTCTTTCTACGGTTTGTACTAGTCAACCGTAGACTAAGTACTAGGACCATGATTTCACCTATATTTTGACGGAAAAGTTCTACAATTTGTAGGGCTTTATAGGATCTGTAGAACCAACTTTGACCCTCAAAATTTTACTCCCTTTTCCCATGGTTGTCATCCACGACATGTAGAAGCTTTAACCGTCCGTAGATGAGACCCGTAATGTAACATCCCAGAAAAAAAATTCGAACTAATACTTGAGCCGTTCATCGTAGTGAGTGATATTTCACCAGGAAATTAAAAGCTTCTTAAGTAATAAGGTGAGTTCACTAGATTTAGCACCAAGAATTCGAAAAAAAGAATTAAATTGGAAATAGCAAAATCTGAAAATTTGCAAGTTAAGCTAAGTATGACTTTTGGTTCAACTTCAAACGATCATAACTCCTAGAACAGGATGAGTTAGGTGTGCTACAAGATACCATAGGAAGGATCTTTGAACTATCTTTCCAAAGCTGCTAAGTTTTCTAATTTTCGAGTTCGGATGAGTGAGATATGAACTTTTGAAGTTAGGTTGCCCTGTTAAGGAAAGTTTGCCAAAAATAGTGAGGGGTATTTTGGTCCTTTCCTTACCCAGTCAGATTTAACTCGTTTTTAGTCATATTTTAGGGGTCTAATCCTTTTAGGTTCAGTTTTATAATCCTAATAAACACCTAGGGTTTTAGTTGAGAGTTCAAGAAGAGGCAAGAAAACAAAGAGGAGAAAAGAGGCAATGATGAAGGCGTTCGTCGATGTTCTTGAGTCTAGTTGCGGATTTTCGACATGGGTCTAATCCCTAAGAGGTATATAAGCATCCATATTGTTGGGTTAGTTCACCCAAACGCCAATCCTGTATTATTTTAGCGAAATTTCATGCTTAAAGTTTAAAGATTAGTGTTCTTGATTAGTTCTTGAAAGGTGTTCTTGAAGTTCATTCTAAATCTTGTGTTGGAGTTTTGATGATTTATTGAGATCAAATTGAGTAATTTTAGTGTTGTTTCTAGTATATTAGAGTGTAAATAAGTTAAGTAATCGAATCCAGGTGATTGGGGAGGAAACCGTTCGAATTTAGGCGATTTAGGATGAGAAAACGAACAAAAGTGCTCGGCAGATTTTCTAGGTTGGTGCCTGGCGCGGCGCGCCTGTCAGAGCGCCCCAACCCCATATCTGTCCATCAAGGGTTGGGGCTCCGCTCCATCCATAGCCCCAGGGTCGTCAGCCCAGTCCAGTTTGCCTCTGGTAGCTTCGTTAGAGTTCGTTTAAAGTGCACCTTCACTCCTTTTCGATTCTAAGTAATCTAAGCTACATCTAAACACCTAAAATCATTCCTAACATGATCATGACCTTGAATTCATAATTCAAATTTAAGGTATAGTTGAGAGTTAAGTTTTGAGAATTCTTTCAAATGTTCTAAGAAAGTCCGTTTGAGGAGTCTTGTACAACTTCTAGTAACTTGTTTCAAGACTCAAACAAGCGAGTATAAGAGTGAAGAGTGTGTATTCATGAGTCTACAATATCACCTAGATTCTTCTTATCATGAATCATATCTCTTGAATTCATAATTCACATTTAAGAGAGAGTTAAGAGTAGAGTTCAAGAAAGGCTTTAAGTTAAATTGTGAATCTTTTGAGACCAACTATTAAGATTGAGCTAAGATTTTAGGAAATAAGTAAGAGAATGAGAAGAGTTGTTTACATGAGTTCCATCTAGTTACTTAGACAATAGATTAAAGTCGTTCATGCCCATAACTTCCACATGAGTTTCATAAATTGAGTATCATTGAGAGGAGTAGTATCTCCAAGCTCTAAGTCGTGAGTATTGAGTTCCTTATTCCTATCTTGAGTTAAAAAGTACCTTATAGTTCTTGAGTTGAGTAGTTCATGCTCATAATTCCGCATGAACTCTCCAAGTTAAAAATTTTGAAATCATCCATAAACATGAGATCATGATCCTTGAATCCATACTTCAATTCAAGGAAAGTTAAGATCAAAGTCAAGGAAGCTAAGAGCCAAGTTTAGAAGTTAAGAAGCAAGTAAGTAATGTTATAAAGTTTTCTAGAGTCTTTCACAAATATTTTCACTTCGTTTTAAAAGACTTAAAGTTCAAGCCAAGCAAGAGTAAAGAGTTGAGTTCATTTCACAAAAGCTATAGGGGAACTAAGTATTCCCTAAAAGTTAAGTTTCAAGTAAGTAAAGAGTATCAAGTTTAGTTTACTTCTCAAGAGTTATAAGGGAACTAAGTAGTCCCTAAGAGTTTAAACAAAATGTTTTCAAACTTTTGAGAAGGAAGGGAAGCTAGATTTCCACAGAGCCTATGACTAGTTTTAATTGAAGAAAGAGGAAACTATGATTTTCAAGAGAGCTTTTTAAAAGCTAAGTTTTGAGCACTAATCTTAAACCACAGAATCAATATGTTTTTAAACATAAGAGCCAATATATTTTTTGGAGTAGTATTGAGCACCGATATGTGGGAGAGTTCAGATAACTCACAGCCCCCATAAACCATGTTAGCCACCATGGGTAAAAAAGGGTCATACTTTTTAGATGATTCCTTTTCACAGTTTACTAGTGGATCCATTAGGCAGTTCCGGTCTTATACCTTTGGATGGGTATAAGATGCGGTGGCAGCGTGCGGTAGACCGATGTACCATCACTGTGGCTCTTAAGTGATGGTTGTCAGTTAGAGAAACTCCCATAGTATTAATTACATAGTTCCTCAAGGGGTTCTGCTTAGTATGAATGGGGGTATGTGACTTTATTCATGCATTGGACAAGTAGACTTTGAGAGGAAGTATGATATTTTTATGATATTATTGTCTTGAGTTAACATCATGTTTTTAAACAACTTTTCTTTATATTGCACTTATTTTAAACTGTTTTATATTGAAATGAGTTCAGTTGAGTATCATGAGTCGAGCATCTTAAGTTGAGTATCTTGAGTTAGTCTGTGCTTCATTGAGTCAAGTATCGTACCTTTGAAGTTGAGTATCCAATCTTTGAGTTGAATGTCTAATCTCTGAATTCAGTATTTAATCTTTGAGTTGAGTCGAAAAGAGGAAATTATTTAATCTTATGTTGTGCTTTATAATTTCCCTTACATACACGTACATTCCACGTACTGAGCCATTTGGCCTACATCTTTTGATGATGCAGACACAGGTATTCAGTATCATCAACAGGAGATTCGTTGATACATCCCAGAGTTCGAGTTAGCCATGGTGAGCCTTTTTGTTTCTGGAGGATTTCATTTACTTTTCAGTTTAGTCAGGATGTCGTGGGTCTTTTCCCGATTTCTATGTTTATCAATTAGAGGCTTCATAGATAGATAGTCAGTATCGTTGAGGAGTCTTTATTATCATTTATTTCATTAAATGTTTTAATGACTAAAGTTTCCTATTTTATGGCTAGTTGAATATATTACTTTATTCAGAGTTGTTTATTTGAGTTAAAGTTTCGAAAGTTGAGTTTATAAATTTTATTTCACTTTTCTAGATTTGTATGCTTAAGTGAGTCTTCCGATTGTAGTCAGCCAAGATGTGGGTTTGCTTGGCGACCAACAATGGTCTTTGAATGCCGGCCACGTCCAGGGTGTAGACTCGGATCGTGACACGTAAAATCAGTCTTCGGTCCTATAATTATTTTTTTTCCTTTTGCAAATTCAGGTGTTACAAAACTGACCCGAACACCAAATTCATAAATAAATAAATAAATAAATAAAACAATAATGATTTAGTTTTTTAATAATAATTTAGTTATCTAGTTAATGATTTTGATTTTTTTTTTACTAAGATGATGATTTTTGTAGGTTTGGTTTAATTTGACTTTATATATATATATATATATATATATATATATATTATTATGATAATTTTGGTAAGAAATAACTCTCAAATGCAAAAAGAAGTGAAAGAAAAACATTAAAGATGAGCACTTTGAGGAGATCACATTCTCTAGTATGCGAAAAGCTCTGTTTAGAAAAGAAACAATTTTTTTTTGTCTAAATAAGAAAGCAACAAATATGTTGCTTCTGTTGTTTACTTACACAGAGTTTTTAACATATTATAGAACATGACCTATTCTCAGGCTCTTATGTTGTGGACTTCCTTTCATTTCTTTTTTTATATTTAAAAGTTCTTTCTTGCATTGCTTGATACCTAAGTTATTGTTACCGTCAACAATTTGATTTGTCAATCCATTGATAATATCTAAGTTTCTCTTTCACCTAAAACCTGATAATTATTAGATGACTAAGTATATATTAGAGAAAAGACATAAATTGACACTTGAAGTTGTTCCGAATTTTCAAAAAGACACCTAAACTATGCAATCGTCCTATTACCCCCCTAAACAATTCTGAACTGATATTATTACATCATTTATCGTACACTTGGCATGGAGAGCGTATGCACTCTCTTAAAGAGCGTGAACAAAAAAAAATGAATATAATTTTATTTTTGCAAGTATTTTGCTATAAAATACATTTTTTTCTTTTTCTTATTATTTTAACGTTTTCTCCTTATTATTTTTTTCTTTTTCTTTCTTCCTTCTTCTTTAAAAAATCATTTTCATCTTAATTGAAGCTTCTCCTTTTAAATGTCACTTTTTATTACAATTTCATCTCCCTTTTTACTACTATTAGTTTAACTATCTCTTTAATTTAAAACTATATCTAAACATTATATTACATTCGAACAATTTGATAAGCACATTAGATTTCAAGATGATTAGTAGGTATTATTTAGTTTTTTTCAATCCGAATTTCAATTAAACTTTTTCAAATTTCGGAGACTTATGATTCTTTCAAAATTATCATTTCTAGTTTTGAAATTATATGAAAATGAGCTAAATTAATGAGATGATTAGGAAGTATCATATAGTTTTTGTTTTATCCGATTTCAATTAAGTTCTTTCAATTTTCGGAAATTTATTTATTCTTTTAAGATTATGATTCTAATTTTGGATTTATATGAAAATGAGTAGTTGATGATACTTTAAAATTTTAAATTATTTAGAAAAATAATAAATTTTGTTATCAATAATTTAGTAAAGTATAAATAATAGTATGAATAGAATTTAACCGGAGAAGAAGAAGAAAAAGAAAAGAAAAAAAATGGGAGTGAGATTCAATTTGACATGGGGGGTGGGAGGTGAAGAAAAAAAAAAGAAAATTGAGAAAGGTGGAAGATGAAATGAAATTTAAAATAAATCAAATTAAAATCCAAAATGTAAGAGAGAGAGAAACAAAAAAAAAGATAAGGAAAAACTTAAAATGAAAAAAAATACATTTTTAATTAAATTAACACGTGTCATGTATTGATTGGTGTGTGAACACACTTGCTTCTTAAAATTTGGAGTTGATTGAAAAATGATATAATAATACCGGTTCATAATTGTTTAGTGGGGTAATAGGACAGTTACAAAGTTAAAGTGTCTTTCTAAAAATATAGGACAACTTCAATGATTACTTTATGTCTTTTATCTATATCTTATTTACTCCTAAATATCTAATATATATCGGTAATTTAACAAATTTTACCAAACACATATCCCGTACGCAAACATAAATTAAATTGAATATGTCTACATGAGCTTCGAATAACTTTTCTTTTCTCTTCGAGAACCTACATGGTGATCCCAAAATTTAAATACCTTCACATAAATTGAGACAGCAAAAATATGAATTTAACAAGACATTTGATTATTTTTTTAGACAACATAAAAAGTAAGATGATCTATGAAGTGGAGTACATGTATAGAAAGAAATAGAGAATGCAAGGGGTGAAAAACTTAGGAACAAATGAAAGATTTTTATATTTTGTGGGACTGAATCTACCACAATCAATATCATAAATAGGTAACTAAATTATTGGTATTGTTTACTGAACAACTTTTGGGCAATCAACATGTCTTAAAGTGGTGTTCTAGTATCTATATACATTAATATTTCAACGATTTAATTGCTTACCTTGTATTCTATAGTATTAATCTTGATAGTTTAAACTATATATTTTAGTTATAACATGATCTTTTTTATTGTTTTGTCTTGGTTAAATTATTATAATTTATATATAAAGAAAGTGAGAAGCTCCAAAGTGTATGGTTGAATTATTATTAATTTAGCGCTATACAGTTTTATTTTATTTTTAAGTATAATTATAGTTTAAAGTTCATATTTTATAAATATTCATGTCTTTTAATATGCTAATTTTGAAAAATGTATATAAAAAAGAAAATAGATACTCTAACTTCATTTGTATGTGTGAATTTTGTAGCAACTTTTTTAAAAATATTCATATAAAAGAAAATTGATTTGAGATTCCAAGTAACATGACTTCCTCCTTTAAAAATAGTCCGTAAAATATAATCATCACCCAATGTTAATTGAGTTGCTCCCGCTATACAAAATTAAAATGTTACAAAACACCTAATAAATTAAATCAAATAATAATCATATCATATTAGGCATTAGCCCTCTCCAATTGGTAAATCTGTATTTTATTAAATGATAGATAAACGTATACAAATATTGAACGGAAAAATGAGAATTGACTTTCAATATTTCAGGGGAAGCTATACAAATTCCATTTAGTGCTATTATACTTCGAAATAAAATAAAAATCAATTGAACAAGTGTTATTTTCATCTTTTCGAACATGCATTTTCAATTTCAAATTATACGCAACTCATCAAATAATTTTTATAATAAACGTTATATCATTTATAAGTATATTTACTATGGGACACACATACAACACCCATAAATAGTAATCTTCAAAAGTAGGCAACATTCTCCTTTTAACTCTGTTATTTTATGTTGCAAGTCAACATGTTTTAAGTTACAAAAGCTAGTGTCCTGGACTTCAATTTTACACCATAACATTCCAAAATAATTTTTTAAAATGTTATTTTTTACTTCGTTCAAATTTTAAGACATTATGCTGGAGTTAGTGATCCATTATCACTATTTTTATCATAGTGATTGGATATACTAAATTTCTTTTACTATTTGCTTGTCATAATTCAACACATCTATATAAAATATAAATTTGAAAAGTGACTCTCTTCTATATAGCTTCATGAAATTAAAATTGAATTAATGAATCATTATGAAGCAAAGCTACAAGCAATGAAATTGATGTCAATGGTGAAATTAAAACACAACACCTAGTTTACCAGATATAAATGATATACTTAATTTTATTGAAAAAAATAATGACAGAGATTTCAATTCCACACAGAATAGAAAGATTTATTGCTTTCTTACATAATTTTTTTTTTTTTGCATTTTGAAAAACAAAATACGCTTATAATTTATGAACTTCCTTTATTTTTTTTCTTCATGTGAGAGCTCTTTCTAACCATGATTGTGTCAATAAAAAATACAATATATAAATCTTTTGTTTAATGAATGTGTGAATATCGAATTAAATTGAGTGCAAGTAAGAAAAAATATATATTTATATGAGGAGAACAAAAATTATGACATAAATGCACAAAGTTACTATACATAATGTGGGAAATCCTCAAGGAGACTCAAAAATGGGCCATCGGGTAATACTTAATGACCAGTGTATTATACATTAGTTTGTGTTTTTCAAGTTCATATGCATTTCATAGGAAAGATGTTTAGAGAATGTTCAGCGTTACTGCCATAAACTTCTTATTTAAGAAGCTTTTTGAAAAAAGATAATTTTCAAAAAGTGATATTGAAAAATAAAATAAAATTATATTTGACTAATTCATTTGGAAAATGCTTTTGATAAGAATACTGTGTATTTGACTAATATAATATTGTAAAAAGTTTAATTATTTTCTATTTATATTATGGAAAATACACAAGTATTTCCCTAGACTATGACCGAAATTTCAAAGACACGCCTTAACTACTCTAAGATCCTATTACCCCTCTGAATTTTATTTTTTTTAATTTTGTACACCTTTTTGGCTTACGTGGCATAAAAATATCTCACACGTGCCTCAATTGCATGGAGTCACAGAGTGTGTCACGTAAGACAAAAGGTGTATAACATTATAAAAAAATAAGTTCAGGGGGGTAATAGGACCTTAGTTTTGTTATGGCGTGTCTTTGAGATTTTGGTCATAATTTAGGGGGATTACTTGGGCATTTTCCCTTTATATTAAATTAAAGTGTACATATTCAAATTTTAACCAATATCATACATATATAAATTTCAAAAAAATTAACTATTAATATTATATTAACATGATGATTTAAATATAATTAAATATATCAAGCAGAACAAATTTTAAAAAATATTGAGAAAATGCACAAGTACCCTTCCAATCTTTGCCCGAAATCTCAGAGACACACTTATACTATACTAAGATCCTATTACCCCTCTGAACTTATTTTATAAATAATTTTCTATCCTTTTTCGGCCTACGTGACACTATCTTGTGGACCCAATGCGTGTTGACATTTTATTTCAAGCTAGTGTCACATAGGACGAAAAGAGGTAGAAAATTATTTATAAAATAAGTTCAGGAGGGTAATAGGACCTTAGTACAGTATAAGTGTGTCTCTAGGATTTCGGGGATAGGTTGGGGGTACTTATGCATTTTCCCAAAAATATTCTACAAACTAATATACTACTTGCTCACCAATAAAACAATTAAATAGAAGTTATATATTGATAAATATGTATATATGACAAATATATTATGGTCTTAAAAAAATCTATTTATGCATTTATTTATTTTTTAGAAATAAATTTTTTTAGCTTTAAAGTAGTACTACTGATAGGCCAAACAGCTTAATTTTTTTTTAAAAAAAACTAATTTTTTTTCAAAACAAGTGTTTTTGTCCTCCTAATAGCAAGGTATGGAACTGCTATTAAATAGGAGGAGAAGTAGTTTTTCTGATGTTGAGAAAAAACTAAAAAATTTTACTTCTTAAAAAAAACAGAAAATTATATATATATATATATATACACACACACCAATATATTTATTATATTTTTTTTGTGTGTGTGGTTAATTTTCGTCTGTAGTGATTTAATTTGTAAGATAATTTTTATTTTCAGGCATATTTAAATTATTATGTTCATACTTAACTTATTCTTTTATTTATCTATATAAAATAATGAAAATCTAAATATGTACTTATCAATGAATGTAGAAATAAATTTAATAAAACAAAAAGTTAATGAAAAATTTAATAATAAATATTTAAAATAATTTCTGTCTTTAAAATAATCTTTATATTAATATTTGTATTGATATTTGTTTTTTTTCATAATTTGACTCTTAAAAATATTTTTTTAAAAATGATGGTCAAATACAATCTACTTATCAGAAACGCTTTTTGAATAACTAGGCAAACACAAATTGCTATTTGTCAGAAGCACTTTTCTAAAAATCTATTTTAAATCTATTCCTTAAAAGTTATTTTAACAGTAATGTCAAACACAATCTAATTATGTGAAAATAATAAGCTATTTAGATTAATAAATAAGGAAGATTAGAAGTCTAACATTTTAACTAATTGAATGATAGAAATATTGAGAGGAAAATGGTGTCTGTGATTGTGGTGGAGGGGGAGGGGAGACTAGGAAACCGATAACATTTGATAAAATAGTATTAGTTACTTAATAAAGGGTAAAATAGTTCATCAACTTTTAATGAATATTTTGGTAACACTACAATATATACATAGACCTATAGCTCATTCAATATTCTTTTCCCAAATTGTGGAAGATGCAAAGAATTCTATTCACATAACTTTTTAAGAGCTAATTACATTTTATTTTTATTCTTTTTCAAATAAAAAAAAAGTTAAATTTGGTGGAATCCAGATATGTCCCAAAGCACCCTGATACATCGCGTCACGGTTTTGGATACATCCTTCAATATCTCAATACATCACCTCTTGATTTCGGCTGCATCATTCAATGTCTCGATACCTCACGTAAAGTGATATATCCGACCGATATATTATTTAAAGTGATATATCCAGAACTAGGAGATAGTAGAAATTTTTATAATTTTTTCAAATGATAATTTTTTAAAAGAATATGATAAAATAAGTTATATATTTATGTAATATTTTCTAATTATTGAGAATGTAAAGGAGAAGTGAGAATTATTTACAAAGAGTATAAGGAAGATACAAATGATATATAAATAATAATGATATGTAGCCACACACCCACGGTAAATGAATCAAAATAAATTATATTTTATCATCACTTATTACTCCATTTAATATAACCATTTTTTATATTGTATTTTATATAATGATATAAATATATTCAACATTGCATTAAAAAAAAACAGGGTCATTTCATATTTTATCAGCATAACTTCTGAAACTCTATTTCACAAACAAAAAAAAACTTTTGAAATCCTTAAATTTTCGTTATTTTTTCGCGTGCTTTATAATACAATAAAAGATGTTGGAGAGACGAATGACTTCAATTGTGTAGATATACGAAAGTTCCTTTTAAATTTATATACATCACAAATTTTCATTCTTAATATGTTCAATTGGTGTTATTATTTATTATTATTATTATTATTATTATTATTATTATTGTTATTATTGTTGTTGTTGTTTTTGATTTAGTGGTAAAGTCAGAAGTTTCGTTAAAGGTGTTTAAACTTTAAAAAAGTAACTTTTTTTTAGCGAAGTGGGTGCATAATTTTTTTCTATGGATGAATGGGTGCATCCAAAGTTAAAATTAAATTACATATCATCTAACTAAATCTTAAGAAAACTTAAGTTATAAAACTATCAATGATATCAATCAAAATTAACATAGAAAAGTCAAGCATTACAATTTTAACTACTTGTTGAATACACTCCCTCTAGTTCATATTAAGTGAATTGTTGAGACTCTTTTCATAATTTTAAATAAGTGAATTTTTTTATAGTTCAAGAGAATTGAAACTTTTTCTCCATATGTATCATTTTTTAATGAGAATCTTAAGTGTTTTATGTTTTTAAAGAATAATTTAGAAATATGCAAAAGAATAATAGTGAAAATTGAAAAGTGATTTTTAAGTTTATCCTTAAATTTAGTTCATAAGATGGTGTTAATCTAACCATTTACTTAATCAAAAATATATAGAAACAATAAAATCCTAGACAACTATTTCTATTTCTTTCCTTTTAAAAAAAAGATAGAATTAAACTAGGGACCTAACAAGCTTACCGCTAGACCATAGATCTTTGTTATAATTAAGAATGTTCATTTATTCATATATCCACATAATAATGAATATTTTTTCTATATACACGAACTAATTTTCCGGCTAAGGGTGTTCGGCTGGCCAGCCTTCGTCGGTTATAGTTTCGCCCTTGACATATACCATAATATTTAGTTAAGGGTAAAAACACACTTAAACTGTTAATTTCACTTTATTGAGTTTCATATATGAATTATTAACGGTGTAAATTTTCTACATGAACTATCACCCAATGGTTAGCGAAACACATCTAAACATCGACTAGAGCAAATATTTGTATAAAAATACTTTTAGGCGTTTTTGTCCATTAAATCTCCATCCACCTGTATATATAACAACTCTATTTCCTCATACATTATTTTTTTCAAATATATATTTAAGTTTTTTCTTTAAAAAACTAAACTCCCCTTTTCAAGTCGAAGATATCGTTGTCACGATAGAGATGAGACACAATGAAGAAAATTGATAAGAAGATTATGGATGTCAAGGTTGTAATAAATTAATTTATACGGAAATAGTTCTAACTTTAACCTAATACTAATTTATTTAGATTTGTCATGCTAGAATTATTTTTCCACATGGAGTATCACAAGACAATATTTCTAAACAAAAGAGAGAGTGTACACCCATCATCAGAAATTAATCGAAGTGTGTCTCCCCTAAATATTTTTTACAAAGTAAGTTTATTTTAAGTACATAAATTGTATCGTATGTTTATTTTTTAGTACATAAATTATATCGAAATAGTATTACATTAAAGAGTAAAATGATTGATCATTATTAGATAGACAAATTGGTCTTTCAACTTTTTAAACCTTGAGGCCCATGTTTTGAACCTATGACTTTGATTCTCAGCCACTTCATTGAGTATTAGGCCACACCCTTAGGTGCATTAAATTATTGTTGCTAGTTCACTTTTCGTGCAATCAACGTTTAATACCTTAAAATCATTTAATGTTACTACAATATCTCAATTTCTTACCTTGCATCTATGATATTAGTCTTGATAATTTAAATTCTTTAAACTAATTTTCCTAGTTATAACCTGATATTTTTTGTTGTCTTGATTGAATTATATAATGATAGATGTGTGGTTGGAGAGATTCCAAATTCAGAAGTGAATATTTAAATGTGTGGAATCATAATAGAAAAAAAATCTAAAAACTAAAAATGAAGTTATGGAAAAATTTCCGAAGAACAATTCAAGAATCTTCAAGAACACAATGTTCTACAGATTTGGACAGATCCAAGTAATAATATAGATTACGAAAGATATCTAATGTCTTTACTTGAAAAAATGATAATCTAGAACTAATAAAACCACAATTGATGGCAAAGCTAGAAATTAAAACCCCAATATTTGTGGTTGAATTAGGGCATTTTTGGGCTCTTCTGGTCATGACTTTTGAGCCCCATTTGAAATAACTTTGCTGTAAATTAATTTGACATTCAATAGTACATCAAATTAAATTTACTGTTAATTAATTAGAAATAACTTTTTTCTGAAACCAAAAAATAACTAGCAAGCAATAGTAAGAGGTTATGACATAATTTTTGAAAAAATAAAAATAAAGTATCAATCATACATAAACAAATAATAAATAAGTAATTTTAAAGAGATCAAGATTGTTGTTCAAACACAACAATTTTTGTATCATTTAATGTTTAAAATAAATTATTATGACCATTTTACTAGAGACTAGTGTAATTGTAAGTAAGTAAATTTTTGAACGTTAATAATTTTGGCTTTAAATGTTATTTTCGGGTATATAGAAACGCTATTTCACGGTCCATACCTCATTTTAACTTAGTAATACCTACAATTATCCATTAGAAATAACACACATAATTTATTAAATCATCACAAACACCCACAAAAAAATTTGGTAAAAAAGTACATGTAATGCCTCCTAGAAGGAAAACATTGTATACTACCATATCTTTTAGTACGTAATTAATTAGGTGGGCCATGACATATGAAAATCGTAGGTCAAGGAGTTTTCTTTCAAATGCCACCAATTTTATATCACTTAATGTTTAAAATAAATCATTAGGGAAAAAGCATAAGTACCCCCTCAACCTATGCCTGAAATCTCAGAGACACACTTATACTATACTAAGGTCCTATTATCCCCTGTACTTATTTTATAAACAATTATTTACCCCTTTTCTACCTACGTGGCACTAGATTGAAAACAAATGTCAACACACGCTAGACCCACAAGATAGTGCCACGTAGGACAAAAAGGGGTAGATATTATTTATAAAATAATTCGGAGGGGGGGGGGTAATAGGACCTTACTATAGTATAAGTGTGTTTCTGGAATTTTTGGCACAGGTTGAGGGGGTACTTGTGCATTATCCCTAAATCATTATGACCATTTTTCTAGAGACTAATGTAATTGTAAATACGTAAAATTTCGAACGTTCATAATTTTGACTTTAGATGTTAATTTTGAGTATAGAAAAACTCTATTTCACGGTCCATGCCTTATTTGAATTTATTAATTCATGTAATTATCCATTCAAACTAACACACAAAATTTATTAAATCATCACAAATACCCACAAAATATTTTGGTCAAAACACTTTACGCATCAATGTGTGCCTCTCTAGAAGGCAAACAATGTATACTACCATATTTTTTAGTACTAGTGAATTAGGTGAGTCATGACATATGAAAATTGTAGGTCAACGAGTTTTCTTTTAAACGCCACCAAGTTTGTATCATTTTATGTTTAAAGTAAATCATTATAATCATCTTACTAGAGACTAGTGTAACCGTATATAAGTGAAATTTCGAACGTTCATAATTTTGCCTTTAGATTATAATTTGGGGTATAGAAAAACTCTATTTCACGCTCCATACCTCATTTGAACTTATTAGAATCTATAATTATTGATTTGAACTAACACACATAATTTATCAAAATATCACAAACACTCACAAAAAAATTTGCTGAAAAAACTACATGCAATCAATGCATGCCTCTCTAAAAGGCAAACAATGTATACTACCATAACTTTTAGTAATTAATTAATTAGGTGAGCCATGACATAAGAAAATTGTAAGTCAATGAGTTTTCTTTCAAATGCAACAAATTTTGTGTCAATTAATGTTTACAGTAAATCACTATAATCATTATACTAGAGACTAGTGTAATTATAAATAAGTGAAATTTCAAACATTCATAATTTTGGCTTTAGATATAAATTTCTGGAATAGAAAAACTCGATTTTATTGTTCATACCTCATTTGAATTTATTAATACCTATATTTTCCATTCGAACTAACACCCATTATTTAATAAATCTTCACAAACACCCACAAAACATTTTGGTCCAAAAACTACATGTAATCAATGTGTGCCTCTCTAGAAGGCATACAATGTATACTACCATATCTTTTAGTACGGAACGAATTAGGTGACTCATGACATATGAAAATTTTAGGTCAATCAGTTCTCATTCAAATGTCACAAATATTGTATCATTTAATGTGTAAATTAAATATTTATGACCATTTTACTAGAAACTAGTGTAATTGTAAATAAGTAAAATTTCGAACGTTCATAATTTTGGCTTTATATGTTAATTTCGTGTATTGAAAAACTCTATTTCACGTTTCATACCTCATTTGAACTTATTGATACTTATAATTATCCATCCGAACTAGGAGACATAATTTATTAAATCATCACAAACACACACAACAAATTTTGGTCAAAAAACTACATTCAATCAATGTGTGCTTCTTTAGAAGACAGATGTATACTACCATATCTTTTAGTGTGTAATGAACAAGATGAGTCATGACATATGAAAATTGCAGGTCACTGAGTTTTCTTTCAAATGCCACTAATTAGTTATCACTTAATGTTTAAAGTAAATCATTATAACCATTTAACTAGAGGCTAGTGTAATTGAAAATAAGTGAAATTTCGAACGTTCATAATTTTGGCTTTAGATGTTAATTTCGGATATAAAAAAACTTTATTTCACGGTCCATACCTCATTTGAACTTATTAATACCTATAATTATCCATTTGAAGTAACACACATAATTAATTAAATCGTCACAAACGCCCATAAAAAAGTTTTGGTCAAAAAACTACATGCAATCAATGTGTGTCTCTCTAGAAGGCAAACAACGTGTACTTTTATATCTTTTAATACGTAATAAATTAGGTGAGCCATGACATATGAAAATTGTAGGTCAATAAGTTTTCTTTCAAATGCCATCAATTTTGTATCATTTAATGTTTAAAGTAAATCATTATGACCATTTTACTAGAGACTAGTCTAATTGTAAATAAGTGAAATTTTGAATGTTCATAATTTTGGCTTTAGAAGTTAATTTCAGGTACAGAAATACTCTATTTCACTATCCATACCTCATTTGAACTTGTTTATACCTATAATTATCTATTCGAACTAACACACATAGTTTACTAAATCATCACAAACACCCACAAAAAAATTTGTCATAAAACTACATGCAATCAATGTGTGCCGCTCTAAAAGGCAAACAATGTATACTACCATATCTTTTAGTACGTGATTAATTAGGTGAGCCGTGACACATTAAAATTGTAGGTCAGTGAATTTTCTTTTAAATGTCACAAAAGTTGTATCATTTAGTGTGTAAAGTAAATCATTATGACCATTTTACAAGATACTGGTGAAATTGTAAATAAGTGAAATATTAAACATTCATAATTTTGGCTTTAGATGTTAATTTCGGGTATTGAAAAACTCTATGTCACGGTCCATACCTCATTTTAACTTATTAATACCTATAATTATCCATTCAAACTAACACACATAATTTATTAAATCATCACGAAAACACACTAAAACTTTTGGTCATAAAACTACATGCAATCAAAGTGTGCTTCTCTAAAAGACAGATAATGTATAATACCATATTTTTAGAACGTGATTAATTAGGTGAGCTATGTCATATGAAAATCGTAGATCAACGAGTTTCTTTCCAATACAACCTATTTTGCATCATTTAATGTTTAAAATAAATCATTATGACCATTTACTAGAGATTAGTGTAATTGTAAATAAGTTAAATTTTGAACGTTCATAATTTTGGCTTTAGATGTTAATTTCGGGTATAGAAAAACTCTATTTCACGGTCCATACCTCATTTGAACTCAATAATACTTATAATTATCCATTCAAACTAACACACATAATTTATTAAATAATCACAAACACCCATAAAAAATTTGATCAAAAAACTAAATGCAATCAATGTGTGCCTCACTAGAAGTCAAAAATTGTATACTACCATATCTCTTAGTACGTAATGAATTAGGAGAGCCATGTCATATAAAAATTGTAGTTCAACGCGTTTTCTTTCAAATGCCACAAATTTTTTATCATTTATGTTTGAAGTAAATTATTATGGTCATTATCCTAGAGACTAGTGTAATTGTAAATATATGAAATTTTAAACATTTATAATTTTGGCTTTCGATGTTAATATTGGGTATAGAAAAACTCTATTTCATGATCTATAACTCATTTTGAACTTATTTATACCTATAAATATGCATTCGAAGTAACACACATTATTTATTAAGTCATCACAAACACCCACAAAAATCTTGGTACAAAAACTACATGCAATCAATGTGTGTCTCTCTAGAAGGCAAATAATGTATACTACCATATCTTTTAGTACGTAATTAATTAGGTGAGCCATGACATATGAAAATTTTAGGTCAATGAGTTTTCTTTCAAATTCCACCAATTTTGTATCATTTAATGTTTAAAGTAAATCATTATGACCATTTTACTAGAGACTAGTGTAATTGTAATTAAGTGAAATTTTGAATGTTCATAATTTTGGCTTTAGCTGTTAGTTTCGGGTATAGAAAACTCTATTTCACAGTTCATATCTCATTTGAACTTATGAATACCTATAATTATCCATTCAAACTACCACACATAATTTATGATATCATCACAGACGCCCACAAAAAATTTTGGTCATAAAACTACATGCAATCAATGTGTGCCTCTTTAAAAGGAAAACAATGTATATTACCATATCTTATAGTACATGATTAATTAGGTGAACCATGTCATATGAAAATTGTAGGTCAATGTGTTTTCTTTCAAATGCAACATATTTTGTATCATTTAATGTTTAAAGTAAATCATTATGACCATTTACTAGAGACTAGTGTTATTGTAAATAAGTTAAATTTTGAATTTTGACATCTCGTAACTTGAAATAACTAATAATAAGCTAAGAAACCAAGAATAATCATTTTTGGAAATAAATAGGGAAATCTGGAAAATATCTTAAGTGTAGAAGTAATGTTTTTGGTCATTTTCAAATAGCCATAACTTCTAGCTCAGGAGAATTTAAGGTGAGTTCTTTATATGGTTGGAAAGCCGTTGGAAAAATATTTTCAACGGCACCGAGTTTGCGCATTTTTGATGTCGTATGAGGGAGATATTCTTTTAGGAAGTTGGGCTATTGGACAGAGGAAAGTACAATCCGGATTTTAGCAAAGGTAAAGTAATCTTTTCACCCTAGTATTTTCTAATTCGTTTTAGATTTTTATTAGGGGTAAAAGTAAGTTTGAATTTAGTTTTAGAAAAGTTGAGGATGCTTAGGGCTTGGGAGAAAAGAGAATACAAGAGGAAAATCAAGAACTCTTCAAGAACGCCAAGAATCTTTGCATGGATTTCGTTGGGGGTGATCCCTATCGAGGTATGTGAGATTTTTCCATGTTGGGTTCATTCACCCACGCACCAATATGTTTAATTCAACATGTTTAATATAGATCGAATCATAAATCCTAAAGTTCTTGATGAACAAATTGTTAAATCCCTATTGGTTGGGTTGTAGAATACCTTTAGTGGTTTGGTTTGTATTTCCGAATTGTTTTACGAGTATAAACTACTGGGTATTGAGTATATTAGTGATTCTAAGTGTTTGGGGGAAGATCCATGGAAGTTTGGGATGTTTAAAATTGAAATCGGAGAAGAAAAGTCAGAAAACCCGTCTGACAGGCCCTGGGGCGCCGCGCCTACAAAAGGCCCTCAGGGAAGACTCTGTCCATCAGGTTCTGGCGCGCCGCACCATCCAGTGCACCTGAGGACAACCTGGCTATGGCGCTCCGCGCCTCTTAGAGCTCCAGGGTCACCTAGAGTTCCCATCTCTCCCCATCTTTTCATACGAGTTCTTAAGTGATGTACCTATAAATCCTAATTGATTTCAACACTCTAAAGTACATCTAAACATCATGAAATCATCCATAAACATGAGATCATGATCCTTGAACATAATACAATCAAGGAAAATTAGGATCAAAGTAAAAGATGTTAAAGAGTTAAGTCTAAGGCAATGAAGTAAGTTAAAGTGAAGTTTTTAAAGCATCCAAGAGTCTTATTTAAATGTTTTAACTTCGTTTTAAGGCTCAAGTTTCGAGTTAAAGAAAGAGTAAATTTTGAAGTCTTTTCTTAAAAAGAAGTATAAGGGGACTAAGTATTCCCTAAGAGTTAAGTTTCAAGTTACGCAAAGAGTAAGAGCTAAGTTCATTTCTCAAAAGTTATAGGGGAACTAAGTACTCCCTAAAAGCCTATAAAGGTTTTCACATTTAAGTTAAGAGGAAACTAAGATTTCCCAACATAGTTTTGAACAAGAAAAGGGAACATTGATTTCAAGAGGGCTTTTAAAGCTAAAAAGGGTTGAGCAAATCATTGCAACCCAGAGAAAAGAGGTTATTTTAAAAGCATGAGCTAAAGTAAATTTTGCAAGTAGTATTGAGCACCGATGTGGAATTAGAGTGCAACTTAACTCAAGTCCCCATGTAAACCATGTAGTCATAATGGGTATTAAGGGGTCATATTTTTTAGATGATCACGTAAGTTTAGCTATTGGATCCACTAGATTGAGGATTTTCTATGCGACGGCAAAGTATAGGACAATTCTGGCAGCGTGGACGAGACGTTGTATCACCACTTAAGCTCATAATGGTGATTGTCGGTTAGAGAAACTCCCACAGAACTATATTACTTTCATATATAAGTAATGGTGAGTTACTATTGCATTTTCTTTGATGAAATGAGTTGTTTTACTTTTTTACAAACTTTATATATATCGTATGTATTTTAAATTGCTTTATATATATATATATATATACACACACATTGAGTAGAGTATTTCTTGAGTTGATCAGAGCCAAGGTAAGTTAATTTTATTCCTATCAAGTTTAAGTCGATGTTTATCATTCCAACTCGCATACTAGTATATTCAATGTACTGATGTCAGTTGGCCTGTATCGTTTTATGATGCAGACGAAGGTAACCAGGATCAGCAGTGTATCGTTGATCCAGTTTAAACACTTGGAGTCAGTGGTGAGCCTCCTTGCTTTTCGGAGGATCCTTTTTATATGCTTTTCATTCTTTAAATTTCAGAATGTTGTGGGGTCCGTCCCAACATTCATCTTAGTATTGTTTGAGGCTTCAATGACGGATAGTCAGTTAGTTCAGTCGAATCTCTTTCATTTCAGACATTATATTTTCAGACTTAAGTGTCATTTGGCCAAGATAATCAAGTTTAAGTATTTCTTTCAATAATATGCTTATTTAATAATTGAGTTGAGTTAAGCCTTCCACTGAGTTAAGTAAGTCAGGCCAAGGGTCCGGTCAAGACCAGTAATGGTCATTGGGTGCCGGCCACGTCCATGGTGTAGGATCCGGGCGTGAAACAAAGTTCATAATTTTGGCTTTAAATGTTAATTCCGGGTATAAAAAAATTATTTCACGGTCCATACCTCATTTGAACTTATTAATACCCATAATTATCCATTCGAACTAACACACTAAATCATCACAAACACTCATAGAAACTTTGGTAAAAAAACTACATGCAATCAATGTGTGACTCTCTAGAAGGCAAACAATGTATACTACCATATCCCTTAGTACATAATGAATTAGGTTAACCATGACATATAAAAATTATAGGTAAATGAGTTTTATTTCAATGCCACAAATTTTGTATCATTTAATGTTTAAAGTAAATCATTATGGTCATTTCACTAGAGACTAGTGTAACTGTAAATAAGTGAAATTTCGAACGTTCATAATTTTGACTTTATATGTTAATTTCGGGTATAAAAAAACTCTATTTAATGGTCCATACCTCATTTGAACTTATTAATACCAATAATTATCCATTCGAACTAACACACATTATTTATTAAATCATCACAAACACCCACAAAAAATCTTTGTCAAAAAATAACATGCAATAAATGTGTGCCTCTCTAGAAGGCAAACAATGTATACTACTATATCTCTTAATACATAATTAATTAGGTGAGTCATGACATACGAAAATTTTCGGTCAATGAGTATTCTTTAAAATGCCACCAATTTTGTATCATTTAATGTTTAAAGTAAATCATTATGATCATTTTACTAGAGACTAGTGTAATTGTAAATAAGTGAAATTTTGAATGTTCATAATTTGGATTTAGATGTTAATTTCGGGTAGAGAAAAACTCTATTTCATGGTCCATTCCTCATTTGAACTTATTAATACTTATAAATATCCATTCAAACTAACGCACATAATTTATTAAATTATCACAAACACCAACAAAAAATTTTGGTCAATAAACAACATGCAATCAATGTGTGCCTCTCTAGAAGACAAACAATGTATATTACCATATCTTTTAGTACATAATAAATTAGGTGAGCCATGACATACGAATATTGTTAGTCAATGAGTTTCTTTCAAATACCACAAATTTTGTATCATTTGATGTTTAAACTAAATCATTTTGACCATTTTACTAGAGACTGGTGTAATTATAAAGAAGTGAAATTTCGAACGTTCATAATTTTGGCTTTAGATGTTAAATTTGGGCATAAAAAACTCTATTTCATGGTCCATAACTCATTTGAACTTATTAATACCTATAATTATCAATTCGAACGAATACACATAATTTATTAAATCAACACAAACACCCATAAAAAATTTTGGTCAAAAAACTACATGCAATCAATGTGTGCCTCTCTAGAAGACAAACAATGTATACTACTACATCTTTTAGAACGTAGTGAATTAGGTGAGTCATGACATATGAAAAATGTAGGTCAATCAGTTTTTTTCAAATGTCACCAATTTTGTATCATTTAATATTTAAAATAAATAATTGTGTCAATTTTAGTAGAGATTAGTGTAATTGTAATTAAGTGAAATTTCGAAAGTTCATAATTTTTCCTTTAGATGATAATTTCGGTTGTAGATTACCTCTATTTCATGGTCCATACATAATTTGAACTTATTAATAACTATAATTATCTATTCGAACTAACACACATAATTTATTAAATAATCACAAACACCCACAAAAAATTTTGAACAAAAAACAACATTCAACCAATGTGTGTCTCTCTAGAAGAAAAACAATGTATGCTATCATATCTTTTAGTACGTAATGAATTAGGTGAGTCATGACATATGAAAATAGAAGGTCAATGAGTTTTCTTTCAAATGCCACCAATTTTGTATCATTTAATTTTTAAAGCAAATCATTAGGACTATTTTACTAGAGACTGGTGTAATTGGAAATAAGTAAAATTTTGAACGTTAATAATTTTGGCTTTAAATGTTATATTTGAGTATATAGAAACGCTATTTCACGGTCCATACCTCATTTTAACTTAGTAATACCTATAATTATCCATTAGAAATAACACACATAATTTATTAAATCATCACAAACACCCACAAAATATTTTGATAAAAAAGTACATGTAATCAATGTGTGCCTCTCTAGAAGGAAAACATTACTACCATATCTTTTAATACATAATTAATTAGGTGAGCCATGACATATGAAAATCGTAGGTCAAGGAGTTTTCTTTCAAATGCCACCAATTTTGTATCATTTAATGTTTAAAGTAAATTACTTTGACCATTTTACTAGAGACTTACGTAATTGTAAATAAGTGAAATTTTGAACGTTCATAATTTTGAATTTAGATGTTAATTTCGGGTATAGAAAAACTCTATGTCACCGTCCATACGTCATTCGAACCTATTAATACTTATAATTATCCATTCGAACCAACACACATAATTTATTAAATCATCACAAACACCCATAATAAATTTTGGTCAAAAAACTACATGCAATCAATGTGTGCGTCTCTAGAAGACAAACAATGTATACTACCATATCTTTTAGTACGTAATGAATTAGGCGAGTCATGATATATACGTGTATATATATATATATATATATATATATATATATATATATATATATATATTCTTTGTTTTTAATAATATAAAGTATAATTAAAGATACATAAAAAAAATAAAACAAACATTAATTAAAGGGTTTACATGAGGAAAAAATTGAAATAAATAAATAAATAAAAAACGGAATTAGAAGAGCAAAAAATTTAAAGAAATATGTAAGCACTAATTTAGGATCTTTTCAAATCTCAATAAAGAAAACGAAACAAACATTAATTAAAGATATGTAAGGAAAAATTAAACAAAAAAATTAAAGATAAAAATTAAAAAGGAGAACGGATTTAGAAGAATGAAGAATTGAAAGAAATAATGTGAGCACTAATTACGATCCTTTCAAATTATGATTCTCAATATTGATTTTTCCTTATTCTTCTTCTAATTTAATATGAATTCAATAAATAACTTGATTATTTCTCAAAATAATTCTTCTTGTTTTGTGGACCACTATTTTTTTCTATAAGTTTTTCAATCAGATTGATTTTTTTTTCTCAATTCAAATCTTCTTATAGAAAAAATTATTGTGCAACGACTTTTTAAAAAATTTCTTTTGAAGAGAAAAATTTGTTACATGACCTTTCTCATTATATCAATATGTTGAAGAATTGACAAAGTTAAGTTGTCTTTTCATAGTGCAACAACCTTTTTAAAAAAATCCTTTTGAAGAGAAACATTTGTTATATAAAAAAATTGTAGTGCAACAACCTTTTAAAAAAAATTCCTTTAAAAAAAATTCCTTTTGAAGCGAAACATTTGTTACATAAAAAAGTTCTCTTTGAAGAGAAACATTTCGGTCTCTTTTCATAAAGAAATCATATTTTATCATCATAAGAAGAAGTGACAAAAGTTAAGTTATCTGTTTTGTTGATAGTAATTACTTATTATTTTTTATTCTTAGGCTAAATGTAAATAATTTTGAGAATTTCTTTTTGTATGTATATAAATTTGTAATTGTACAATGATTTTGAAATATAGGATTCTTCACATATTTTAGATTCCTAATAATTTTATTTTTGCATTGTTTTAGTCTTTGATTATTAATTTTGTATTTCTTTTATCCTTAAGCTTTAAACAGATAATTTAGATTATTAATTTTTTAAAAAGAGAAAAATATTGCAATTTCTAGTTACTCAATCATATAAAATATCATACTAAATAGAATATTAGATTAACTCTTGCATAAAATTATTTTCGATTATATATATATATATATATATATATATATATATAATGCTTACCTTCAATGATTTGACTATTATTTTACGCTAAGTTGATGAAATTATGTCCATTCTGAGATCTCTTCTCTTCATCTGCAAATCCCTTGGAGCTTTGTCATTTCTGTTTTTCTTTTTCCGTTGCTTGTTATTTTTCTCCCCTTCACGATTTTTCTTTCATTTATTTGGTACATTGCTGAATTTTTCTCTCTTTGATACGTGCATGTTCAATGAAAATTATTTGATGTTCCTGAAAATTTAAAAAGTAAAAATAGGAAGAAAAATAATTTAAACAAAGAAGATGTAAGAAAAAAATCATAAAAAGAAATAAAATATTGAGAAAGGAGCTAATCAAACCATGTATTCTTCTGTTATTCTCTTAACAATGAACATGTCAATATTAGTTGGTGATTAACTTTTACCATATTTTTTAAAACTATTTATGATTATTTACCTTGTTTTAAATATTAGAGAAAACTCTTGACATTCTCTCATATAAGTTATCAATATCTATTTATTTCTCTTTAAATTTCTAATATTTATGTGTGTTAGTTATAAGTATTAAAAGAAAATAATTGTCACTAATATATTTCACATATTTGTTCCTTTATATAGGAAGAAAAGTTTTTAAAATGAGAAAAAAGAAAAATAGAATGTTGATCATAGAGAGGTGTCACATAAGATTGCTTATTATAGTGTGTAGAATGGAAAAAGAGGCATATCCGCATCAGACATAGTTGTTTGCGCAGTTAAACAATTGTTGAAATTGGGTCTTATTCCGTTGGAATATGTAAGGTCCGAAAGAAATCTGGCGGATCCTATGACTAAGGGCTTGACAAGGAAAATAATTTTTGAAACGTCGAGAGGGATGTGGCTAAAGTCCATTGATTGAGGTAATGTGGTGGACCTGTTAGGCCTCAATATACACCATTTTTCTATCCCTATGGCATGAGGCAGTGTTCTATAAGGTTGAGCGTATTTTGCTCTTAATGATTCTATAGCCTTAAGGTGGTCTATTTGAGATACACTTGATGGAATCACCTATGTGAGTGTAAAGGTGTGATCGCCTTTTATAAAGACTTAGGTCGTTTTTCTAGAGCACTCATAATACGCAAGATGTGTGTGCATGATCATAAAAGATGTTAACAACAAATTTGATATTGCGGTTAAAACTATTTATTTGTAATGTTTTTCTTAAAAAAAATACATTTCAGAAAAGTGATTTTTTTAAAAAATAATAATCTGTATTTCACTAATTCATTTGAAATGTATTTTTGATAAGAATATCATATTTAACTAATATTTTTTTAAAAGTATATTTGAGAGTCAAGTTACCAAAAAAGACGAGTACCAATGCACTTTTAATATTGAAATTATTTTATTGAAAAATTATTTTTTAATATAATATTATACAAAAAAAATTATTTTTATTAAGTTAAAGTATACATATATAAATTTTCAATCAATGTCATACATATATAAAATAAATGAATTAAATATTGATATAATATTAAGATGATGATTTAAATATAATGTCAAGCAAAACAAATTTATAAAGCATTCCACAAATTAAATCACTATGAAAATTCACCACAGAAATAATTAAATATAAGAAATATATTAATAAATATGTATATACGACAGTGATGGTTTTGCCTTGAAAAAAAACAATTTTCTATTTCTACATTAATTTTTTTAAGAAGCTGAATTTTTTAGTTTTTTTCCATCAATTGAAAACATTGTTTTTGCTTCCAATTCTAAGTTGTTTTTCTGATTGGCCAAACACCTTGAACTTTTTTAATTTTTTTTTTCTCAATAAGTGTTTTGTCCTCCTTATAGAAATTCCAAACAAAATCTTGTTTTATTTTTGTATTTTTTTGGGAGGCCAAATTTATTTTGAGTTGAAAAAAATCAAGGTGTTTGGTCAATCAGTAAAATTGCATTAAAAAAATTGAAGCAAATTTTCTAGTGTTGGGAATAAACTAAAAAAATTGTGCTTCTTCAAAAAAGCAAAAGTAGATCACAAAATTATTTTTTCTAGACGAAACTATCTTTTCTATAAATACATATTTACTAATATTACCCCTTTATTAATTTATTTATTTTTGTGGTTAATATTCATATGCATTGACTTAATTTGTGGAATGAATAAATATTTAAAATAATTTCTCTCTATAAAATAATTTTAATATTAAAATTTGCATTGATACTTGTCTTTTAACATAATTTGACTCTTACAAATACTTAACAAAAGAAGATTTGTTTATCAATAATACTTTTCAAATTATTAGGCAACACAAATTGCTATTTTCTAAAAAGCTTTTTTTTTTTCCAAAGATAATATAATTGTTTTAAGCAGTAATGTCAAACACGCGCTAATTATATGAAAAAAGATAATCTATTTGGATGAAATAAATAAGGAAGATTAGAAGTCAACATTTTAACTCATTGAATAATAGAAAACTTGAGAGGAAAATGGTGTGCGTGTGTGTTGGATCGTGAGAAATTTTCACGCACCTTGATTAATTCCACAAGATATATGTTATCTCACACCAACAACAAGCACCAGATAACTCTGTCTAACAAAACTATGTCATATAGAAATAAGATTCACCTAGCAATTTTGTTTTCACTAAGATTTAAGCTTGAGATTTTAGTTCTCAACCACTTCATTGATTAGTAGGACATACCCTTGGGTGCACTAAACTATTGTTGTTAGCTCAATTTTCGTGCAATTAACGTTTAAATACCTTAAAATCATTTTCTTGTGTATATAACAATAATATGTTAATGTCTCAATTTCTTACCTTGCATCTATAGTATCAGTCTTGATTGTCAAAATTATTTAAACTAATTTAAATTGTTTTTAGCTATCACCTAATCATTCTTTTATCTTGATTGAATTATATGATGACAAATGTGTGGTTAAAGAGAATCAAAATATTGAATTGAACATTTAGAAGCGTGGAATCAAACTAGAAAAGAATCTAAAATCGAGAAATAAAGTTATGGGAACTATTTCGAAGAACAATTCAAGTATTTCCAAGAACGCGATGTTCTAAAGATTTGGCAAGATCCAAGTAATAAATTGTCATGTCCCGAGCCTACACCCTGGACGTGGTCGATACCCAATGACTATTTCTGGCCTTGAGTGCACCCTTGGCCTGGCTTACTCAACTCAGCGAAAGACTCAACTTAACTCAGTTATAGAATTGGAAAAGTTCTCATAAAATAACTTTAAATGTTGTCTTTGCCAAAATGACACTTAAGTCTCAAATATAGAATCTGAAATAAAGGGACACAACTGAACTACTAACTAACCGTCTATGAAGCCTCTAAAACTACTTTGATGAATGTTGGGACAGACCCCACAACATTCTGAAAGAGAAAGACTGGAAAGCATAAAAAGAATCCTCCGGAATGCAAAGAGGCTCACCACTGAATCTGGAGCTCAAACTGGATCAACGAAGCGCTGCGTGCTGATCCTGGTTACCTTCTTCTGCATTGTATGATGATGCAGGCCAACTGGCATCAGTACATTGAATGTACGAGTATGCGAGTTGGAATGCTAAACACAACTATAAAGCTTGAAAGGAGTAAGAATGAACTTACCTTCTCTCTGCACAACACATGAAATAACAACTCAATATAAAGCAGTAAGGACGCATGCGATATAAAAAAGACTTGTAAAACAGTGTTAGCACTTAGCTCATTAAAGATAAAACAATAACAAACTCAACTTTCCTTATATATGAAAGTAATATAATATCTGTGGGAGATTCTCTAACCGAAAACCATCATTATGAGCCTAAGTGATGGTACAACGTATTACCTCACGTTGTAAGAGGACCGCTCTATACCTTGTCGTCGGTATAGAACCTAAACTACTAAGTGGATTCACTAGTCTATGCTAAAAACACTAAGGAATCATCTAAAAAGTATGATCCTTTATCTCTCAATGTTGGCTACATGGTTTATGGAGACTTGAGTTAATATGAACTCGCGTCACCATATCGGTGATCAATACTACTCCCAAAATACTTAGCTCATATGTTTTAAAACAACTTCTTCTCTAGTTTGAGATAAATGCTCAAACTTAGCTTCAAAAACTTTCTTGAAAATCATAGTTTACTCTTTCTTTTCTAAAACTAGCCATAGGCTATGTGGAAGTCTAGCTTCCTTTCTTTCTCAAAAGTTAGAAAATATTTTGTTTAAACTCTTAAGAACTACTTAGTTCCCTTATAGCTCTTGGGAAGTGAACTCAACTTGTTACTCTTTGCTTAACTTGAAACTTAACTCTTCGGGAATACTTAGTTCTCTTATAACTTTTGAGAATTTAACTCAACTCTTTACTCTTTGCTCAACTCATTGCTTGAACCTTAAAACAAAGTTAAAATGTTTGTTTAAGACTCTTGAATGCTTTAGGAACTTACTTTGATTTTCTTCTTAACTTTTAGACTTGACTCTTAACTTTTTTGACTTTGATCTTAACTTCCCTTGAATTGGATTATGGATTCAAAGATCATGATCTCATGTTTATAGGTGATTTCATGATGTTTAGATGTACTTTAGAGTGTTGGAATCAACTAGGATTAATAGGTACATCACTTAGGAACTAGTACGGAAAGATGGGAGATAAATGGGATCTCTAGGTGACCCTGGCGCTCTGGCTGGCGCAGGACGCCAGATCCTTACGGACAGAGTTTGTCCTGAGGGGCTCTGGTAGGCGCGGCGCCCAGGGCCTGTCAGACGGGTTCTCCGACTTTTCTTCTCTGATTTTCGACTCTAAATCTTCCAATCTTCCATGGATCTTCCCCTAAGCACTTAGGATCACTAATATCTCAATACCCACTAGTATAAACTCGTAAAACAATCCGGAAACATGAATCAAAACCACTAAAGTTATTTTACAACCCATCCCATAAGAATTCAATAATTGGTCATCAAGAACTTCAAGATTTATCATTCAATCTATATGAAACTTGCTGAATTAAACATGTTGGTGTGTGAGTGAACGAACCCAACACAGAAAGATCTCACATACCTTAAAGGGATCACCCCCGACGAATTCCACTGAACGATTTGGCGTTCTTGAAGAATTCACTTCAAAAAACACGCGCATTAGCCACGCTTAAAACCGTGGCTAAATGGTATGGAAACCGTGGATAATACATTTTGGCCACAGTCAATTGGCCACGGTTGGTAGTGTGCCCATAACGGGCGTCGCGAATAAATTCGCCACGGTTTTTACATGCGTGGTAATATTTATTTTGCCACGGTCAATCTAAAATTTTGCCACGCTTTCTGCGTAGGTAAAGTTATTTTTTTGAAAAATAAATTATGTTTATAATTTCTAATTAGCCATGTAGAAACCGTAGCTAATAAAATGTGGGTATTGTGCATTTTTTTCAGATAAGATTAGTCACGGCTGAACCGTGGCAACTTTGTGCAGTTCTTTTTTTAAAAAAAATTGCAATTAAATTCCCTACAATGAACTGGTACAAAGACAATAATAAATGCACAAACATCACTTTAATGGATCTATTCATCATACATATTAAAACAAAATGTGAGTTTCATCAATAAGATAGCAAAAGTACTGCTAGTGTAATAAAAATGCAAGAAAGTTGAAGCAACAGCATATGTGTGTATGTTGAAACTAGGCAATTCTTTACCAAATTTGGCTTGTAAAAACCTATGAAGAGTTTTCAAGTGATTCTCATTTTGTGCAGGTTGGTTTCTTGATTTCCTCAAGCTTTTCCTTGGTCTCTTCATATCCAGTCAGCTTCTCTTCCAAAGTTTCTACATGTTTCTCTAGGTCTACAACAGGTTGATGAAACGTATTACTGAAACTACAGACATTTGCATGACTAATTGAATGTCTAGGTATCCCAAAAACAGCAGAAGGACAAACATTACAACCTATACCACGCACACGATCAGAATGTTCAACTCCATACACTTTTCCAATGACGTCATTGGGATGAGCCAATATCTTCAATGGAACACCTAAAGTAGCAACATGTTCTTGATCTTCAGGTAGATGCTCCGATATTTTATCCTACAAATAAACTAGAAGACATGATAGAGACATATCAATATTGCTTTTAATGAATTGTTAATATACTCATTAGTATGTATTGCAAAATTAAAGCATCTCCTAACTTGCACTTACTAAAACTGATAAAACATTTAAGTGGTGAAATTTATAAAGGGATGGATGACAATGGGTCTGGATGATTCTATATGCCAGATTTTCCAGGAAACTATTGTGTTTAGCCTGTCTAAATAGGAGTTAGACTTATTTGTGTCTAGCTTTTTCTAAACATTTAAATTCAATGATTTGTTGGATATATTTTAGGTTATCCTACTATTATATTCTACACACCAAAGGAAATTGGAGGGCTTGGAATGTTGTCAATGGGTCATATATTGATCCTACATAGTGATCTTAGGTTTAGCAGCAAACAGATGTTGGTGTCACACATTTCAAAAGTGGGATGAGCCATAAAAAGGATTGGTGCGTACTAAAAAGATACTGAGAAGGCAAAAAAAAATTCTATACTTGCCTGGTACTGCTAAGATTCAAGTAAGATATTGCTATACCATAAAGTTTGACATCTAACAAAATATATAATGCAACTATCAAATAGCTTTAGTCCAAAAACCTTTTTGAACCATCTGTAGGATAAAATTGCATAACTTAAAGAAGTTTTTCAAAAGAAATACATTCGAAACAGAACAAGACAGATCATTTCTATACCAAGACTGTCATAAAAATAGATGAGTATTTGAAACTTACAGCTAAAATCTTCCCTTGTGCATTCACATAATTATCATTCTTTTTCAGTAAAGTTGACAATACAACTTCACTTCGGCACATAGGCCTTCCCAATTTTTGCTCCTATCATTAATCAAGTATAGATAAAAATAAGTAACTAGCAACACATTTTATTTTGTATAAAAGTGTGGTTCTCAAATAAACTTCAATGTAAAGAAACCTACTGTTTGATGACCTTTCCTTGCATTACTTTTGTTACCACCGGCATGCCAGACTTTAAGTTTTGTTCTATTCTTTGTATTTTGTGCACTTTCTGTCTGCAACAATCAAACATTGGAGTCACCAGCTAGGTAATGACATACTGCTCAACAAATTACAATGACATACATTAACAACCATTATAAGAAGCTTGTATTTACTTAATTTTGATATCCACATTATCATTTAAGAGAAATTATTGATTTTAGCAAGTAGTTACGAGAAAACAGATAAGTCACTAACAGAACAAAGTAAAAAAAAACCAATGAAAACAAAAGAACAGTAGAGAAGCAAGTTGACTAATTCAAGTAAATCTTTTTGAGTTTGATATGTACCTATGAGAGAATAGAAGGCAATAAACTAATGGAAACCTCTAAGAAAAATCTATCGGAAAATCATGTCACTTTACAATATACATAGAAGAGTTTGACCTATAAAACTTATCCTTTAATAGTTGTTGTGTCGGCTTCTTGCGTTTTTGCTTCATATGAAACTTATCCGGTAGAGATTACTTTACAGAAATATAAATCATATAAGTTATAAAGTCTCCCCACCCGAACTAAACATACCAACAAAACTCTTCTTATGATTCACAAGACTATGCAATTCATTAAAATGTTATAGAATCTGTGTACCTGAACTGCGATGTGAATCAATCGTTTTTCTCTACTGCTATTGTTTTTTGGATGAACAATCGTTTCCTTTGTGATGCCAAGCAATCGGTTATGATATTTTGGGGATATGGAGAGACATGTTGTTGCTGCTATGATTTTTTTATTTTTTATTTTTTGGTAAAAATTAAATTTATTGAAATTAATGGGGAGAAATAGGAAAAAAGGGAGGGAGATTGTACCGCGATTTTGCCACAATATTTTAGCGACGGTTCTTAATATGTAGAGAAAATTATATTTTTTTGTTGATTTAGCCACGGTTTATGATATCGTGGCTAAATAACCGTGGCTAATAAGCGCGTTTTTGGTAGTGATTCTTGGTCTTTTCTCCTTTCCCCTTCTTCTCTTCTCTTTTCTCCCAAGCCCTAAGCGTATTCAATATTATAAAAACTGACTTAAGGCTTACTTTTACCCCTAATAAACCTTAAAACAAATTGGGAAATAATAGGGTCAACAGACTACTTTACCCTTACAAAATTCGAATTGGATTTTCCTCAGTCTAACATCCCAACTTCCGAAAGACATATCTCCCTCATACGACATCGAAAATGAGCAAACTCGGTGCCGTTGGAAAGATATTTCCAAGGGCTTTCCATCCATATATATAAATCACACTAACACCTACTGAGCTGGGAGTTATGACCGTTTGAAAATGACAAAAACTCACTCTTTTAAAATTTAGGAAATTTTCCAGATTTCTCTATGTATTTCCAAAATTGATTATTCTTGATTTCTTAGCTTATTCTTAGTATTCCAAGTTACAGATGTTATATAAAGATCAGTAATAGATATAAATAGTCTTTACTAGAGAAAATGAATATCGAAACGATATATTTAGATATTGACTACTTACTGAGTAATTTAAACAAAAAATAGTATGAATCAAAGATATCACAAGAAAAATTATTCTTATACTATGAAACTAATAAAGGTTGACAATTAAATTCTCAATATTATTATCAATAATCTCAATGTAGTATGCCCTTAATAATGAAAAACATTCCTATTTTTATATATAGGAGAAAAAAGGTGGTTGTCAACCTAATAAAATCCTAAAAGAATAATCTAGAATTGATAAAATCCTAATTGATGGCAAATTAGAACTAAAAATCTTTAGTATTTGTTGCTGAATTAAGACGTTTTTACGTTCTTTTGGTCATGGTTTCTAGTTTCATCTCTACTAGAACTATATTTTCTATTTACATGTTCCCCATTTTGGGATCATATTTTTGTCTTTTTTTAAGTGTACAGTAAATTATTCAAATTATGTAAAAGCAATAACTTATTAGAGTACTCATTAAGTAGCTTTTAATTTAATTTGAGGCACTAATCATTAGATTTAAAACATTATATATGATAACTTATATTTATTTACAATAGATAAAAGGACAATTATGCTCAATCGTTTTCCAAAAAGTAAGAAATAATATAATTCAATCAGGTAGAACCAATGAAATGGTAAAATTACAATTAAAATGTGAGTCAAAATTATCTAAACTATCAATATTAATATTATTGACTATATGGTATGAAATTGAGTCGTTGACATATTAATGTGTGTAGAGACAAGAAAAGGTATTATTTGAATGTTGACCACACAAAATTTGACTTAATAATAAAAATATATTTGCCTATTTTATGAAAATGATTTTCTTGCTAAGATTATTAATTGTTTTTTTGCAGGTTGTTAATTTTGACTTCTACACTAAACACCAACTATAAAATCCCTTCTTTTGTTCCATAATTTTTCATCCCTCATTTGCATTCTCTATTTCTCTATACATGTCCTCCACTTCAGAGACTATATTTAAGCTTCTTTTTTTTTCTGTCGTCCAAAAATATTTTTCAAGATTGGTGGATCAAAATCTAGAATGCAATAGGGAGAATCAATAAACCAACACCTACAACTCTCCCGTCGATCTGCTTGAGGGCTAATATGTGAGTTTCATTGAGCTTTTCCATAAATATAGTAATTTGTGCACTCATGTCTCAATTTTCTTTTTCTTTTATATATATATATATATATATATATATATATATATATATATATTTCTTATTGACAATTTACAGTATTTACATATTTTACTCAATAAGTTTTCCGTACATCCTACTCTCTCTAGACCTCATTTATAGAATTTCATTGAGTATTTTATAGTTATATAATTTATATATGTCAATCAAAAAGTAAGATTTTTCTATGAAGTTTGACTTTATGCCCCAAACTTTTGAGACGACCCTAAATGCAAACACTCATTCAATTTGAATTTATGTAGCGTATGTTTAATTGTGCTAATAACGGGGAAAAGAAAGAGCTCTTAAATGCAAAAAATGAAGTGTAAGAAGATTCAAAAAATATAAGTGTTCTGAGTAGAATACTTTATGTAAGTAAGCAACAAAAATTTTATTTTGAGTGGAATTGAAATTGTTGTTATTATTTTTTCAGTTATAGGTGAACCATTTTTATTTGATAAATAAGAGGTTAGATTGATTGTCCATCAATTTTTGAAGCGAAACAATTAATTGAGTGTTCCTCAAGTTGTAGAATGTCAATTAAAAAAATTGTGATCACAAAAACATGTGAAAAGACTATCTATTTGACAGCTCATATGTGTTTGTGATCACGAATTCTTTCAATTGTCATCCCTTGAAGAACACCCATTTGATGATTTAGCCTCAATAAATTGTTGGATGATAGATTCAACATCTGGTTTACCAAATATAAATAGTATACCTAATTCCATTGAAAAAAAGAATAACAGCTATCTCAGTTCCATACTGAATAATAAATATTGTTGCTTTCTTACAGAACTTTTTTTTCGCATTTTGGAGAACGCAATCTCCTCAAAACACTTAGATTATATGACTTCGGTTAAAATTCTTTTCTTCATGTGAGAACTCTTTTATGCCATGATTATCTCAATAAGAGATATGATATATAAATTTTTTGTTGAATGAATGTGTGGATATCAAATTAAAGTGAGAATACACGAGAAAAAGAGCCTGCTTGATATTGTTGCTAAAAATCAAGGTTACTCAAAGATGAGACATCAGGCAATACTTAATGACCAATGTATTATACATTAATATGTGCTTTTCAGGTTTATATACATTGCATATGAAAGGTCTTAAAAGAGCGTATTTGATATTGTTGCTAAATATTTTGTATTTACGTAAAAAATTTAATAAAATAATTTCTTAGAAAAGTATATTTAAAAAAAAGTAAATTGTGTTTGACTAATTTGTATAAAAGGTGATTTTGATAAGAATATTGTATTTGATTAATATAATATAACAAAAATTTTATTTAAAATTTTTCTTATATCAAATAAAAGTGTACATATTCAAATTTTTAATCAATATCATACATATAAAAATTTAAAAAATAAATTAAAAATTGACATTATATTAAAATGAAGATTTAAATATAATTAAAAATATCGAGCAAAACAAATTTTGAAAAAGCATTCCACAAATTAATTTACAACATATAAAAATTCACCATTAAAACAATTAAATATAAGAGATATATTGATTAGAAAAAAATATGTACATATGACAGATATATTATGGTCTTGAAATTCTTTTTTCTATTTTTGCATTTGTTTTTTTAAAAAGTAAAAGGTTTTAGTTTCTTCGCAATGTCAAAAAAATTATTTTTGCTTCCAATTAATAGTTGTTTGGTTTTTTTTAATTTATTTTTTTTCCAAAATAAGGGGTTTTGTTCTCCAAATAGCAATGCCAAAAAAAGCTTTTTTTATTATGTCATTATTTTGGGAGGCTAAAAATAACTATTTTGATTTTTTTTTAAATCAAGGTATTTGGCCGGTCAATGGAATTGCTTTTAAATATATAAGGAGAAACAATTTTCCTGGTGTTGAAAAGAAATTAAAAATTTCTTTTTTTTTCTTTTTTGTAAAAAAGGTAAAGGCAAAAAATTACTTTTTCTAAACCAACTATCCTTTTCATAAGTACATATTTACCAATATATTTCTTATATTTATTTATTTATTTATTTATTTTTGTGGTTACTTTTTGTATATAGTGACTTAATTTGTGGAAAACATTATTTTGCTTGATATTTTCAATTATACTTAAATTATTATGTTCATATCTAATTTTTTTAATCTATGTATAATATTAATTGAAAATTTTAATATATACTTATTAATTTAAGAAAAAATTAAAATTAATTAACATTTTATTAACAAAATATTCAAAATAATTTATCTCTATAAAACAATTTTAATATTAACACTTGAATTTGCATCGAGAGGGCTGTAAAAAATTCTACATGTCATGGATAACAACCACACGAAAAGGGAAAATATTTTTATTCAAAACAAATCTCAATATTCTTTTTATGGTTCACCATAACGGTCTCGCCATCCTATGTACGAGTCGTAGATAGGTCTCGCAGGTGAGCCCCAGTTAAATTTTAAGGGTCAAACTTGGTTTCTGCGAACCTTAGAAAGACATACAAAATATTGAACTGTTCCGTCAAAATATAGGTGAACTCATGGTCCTAGTACTTAGTCTACAGTTGACTAGTACAAACCGTAGAAAGATCTATGATCCGTAGGTTGAGTCGACAATTACTTTTGAAAGGATTTTGGGCTTTTTCCTTAATTGCTTTAAATCAAACTACGTCATTTTACCTTCTACACTAAGCTCTCGTATAATGTTTCAAGCCCTAATTTTACCATTTTCTATTCATTCTCTTAAATTTCCCAAAACAACTCCCCAAATTCTCTCAAGACTAAGAAAGAAGAAGAAGAAGAATACTAGGGTTTCATTCAAGTCTTCAATTCTCTATCATTTTTTGACTTACAGGATCAAGATATGTGGGTATTCACCCATGGATTCCTTTCCTCCATGAGATCCTAAGGTTTTCAAGTTCTCCCTTCAATTCAATTGATTCATGTTGGGGTTCAAATTCAATCTCATGGATTCCATTCTATTATGATTTTTTTAATTTTTCATTTAAGTCTTATAATGCATGATTCCATGTTTATTCGTGATGTTAATTGAAATTATATTATTCTATGCATGATCCATAATTTTTATTAAGAACTCATATAAAGGTTATGAACTATGAATTATGAATCTATGAAGATATGCATATTTTATGAAGTTATTATAAATGATCTAATGATGCTTTGAAAGGAGAGATAAATGTTATTGTAAAAGCTTTTCTCACATTTTATTATAATCATGATTGTGAAAGAAATTTCTCACATAATGATTCTCATTGATGAAAGATTTTCTCGTCCATGTTGAATTATGTTTAAAACGGCTATTCTACATTTTGATTTCGAAAGATATGGATTGGTATTGGTCATTAATTATCCTATGTTAAATTTGTGATTGACTTTTATCTATTTAGTTGAGATTTATACTAAGCATCGAGAGGGCTTTGATGTGGAGGCTCAAATGGGATAGTCTCTAGTAGCAACCTCTGGTCCAAAACTACATGTTCCTATATGATGTCTCAAATGACCTAGCTAATGGATCCAATTTAGAAAAAATGATTATATGTACGGATTCTACCTTGAAAAGTATATTCCCCTTCTTTTGGTATGAGGTATATATTGAATTCCATGATATAACTCTCATGGTTTTATTGTTGGTTAGAGCTAAAATATCACAAAATGACTATGTTTTCTTAAAGATTTCCTTATGCCTTTTATGTTAATGTATTTGGCTATGTTTTATGATTTTCATGTCATGTTTTCTCTAAAAGCTTTTAAATGTTTTATTGTAATCATGCCTACACGTTTTAAGTCCTTTATGTTATCGTGACTATGTTTATGCATATTGTCTTATACTTAGTACATCTTATGTATTAATGCATATTTGTTCTTACATTATCTCACGAATGTAGGGTTCCGACGTTCCTGTCTCGCACACTCGTGGCTAGACATCTAATAGGTACTTAAAGTGATTGGTGAGTCCTCATGTTCTGGGGACAGAGACATTTTATTGATTTATGTCATTTCTGTTGACACCCAATTTTGGCCTAACATTTTAAAAAAATTCATAATTTTATAGTTTCAATTTCGATTTGCTAAAATCACTTAATTCATATTCGAATCAATTAATTTATTTTGTTTAGATTAAGAAGATCTCTAAATTAATTTATGTGAATTCATCCTATTAATCAATTACTTTAAAACCATTCAAATCGACAAATTTTGGATTTTTTTTGCATTTTGTCCCACATCGCTTCCCACATCTATTTTGAACCCAAATATAAGCCCCTCTTCATTACACCAAAGAGGAAGGAAAAAAAGAGGAGACCAAAGAGTACCCAGAAATTTTTCGGGAATTCTTGGTTCCATAGTTTAATATTTTTTAAATATTTTCGCGGTTGTTCGAGTTTGGGGAGGTGGTGGATTGTCTCCGTCAAATTCGCAGTTCTAGTTCGCTGCCCAGAACCAGGTAAATTCTTGCTTAGCTTTGTATTATTTAATTTCTAGCTTTTCTATCTGTTATATGTTAATTAGCTTTGTTTTAGCTTTCGTGCATTAGGTTGTGGTATGACATTTTAGTAGCGTTTCTCTTGTTCCTACTGTTTTATTTACTGTTAGTTGTAAATTTATTTATTTATTTATTTTTCTTTAATTTCGCTTATGTTTCTTTAGGAATTTATTTGTGTATTAGTTATAGTTTAGGAGTTATGGCCAATGACAAAACTCTCCGTCGGTTTTGGAGGCCTACGTAATATGAAAAGACGGAAATTTTTAGTTCAAGTTTTAATGCTTGTTATTGTTTAGATTTATTCCTTTTTTTCATTTATTGTTATTGTCTTCAATTGATCCGGATATATTTAGTTGGTGAATATGCTTAGTTATTATTATTAATTATTTATTCTATTATTTATTCCTTGCAGTGAATAATAATGTTGTTCAATTTAAAGTGATTTTAGTTAATGATGATGCCCATTTGTTTTGTTGTTGCAAGGTCAATTCACTTTTATTGTTTCAATATATTACCATTATTATTATTGAGCTATAAATTTAATGACATTATATTCCTTTGTTGATTAGTTTGACGGTCAAAATATATTTGCTTATTTTATTCGTTTCTTCTAGCGTTTTATATATTCAATTTGTCATGAATGTTAGTTGTCTTTACTGTTCATGTTAATTTGACCAACTATTTGAATTCTTTTGAGGGGTCTGAAATGAAATGTCACATTATAGGGTTATTTCCTTCAATAATTGTTATTATTTCTAAGTTGTAGTTTTTGTCTTGGATTGTTTTAGAGACATTTGGTTACTTGTTAATTTTATTTAATTGTTAAGAAACCAATTAAATGGCCGATGAAGAAATTACCGTCGATTTCCAAGGCCTCCAATGTTAATAAGACGGATTTTTATTTTTAAGTTATTATTTCATATAGTCAATTTTATTCATATCTATTTATTACTAACACTTTTACTAAGTATGTTTACAGGTACCCAAGACTTGCTTCCTTGAAGCTATTCGAAAGGAATTCGAATTATATTTTTAATTCATTATTTTGTATATATCGATGTTAGGCAAACCTTAGGCCGATATTATTATTTTATTTTTATTGTGTATATTGCATGTTTATTATATTTGTACATTATTTTATTTTCCTCAATTTGAAAAAATAAACTCAGTCGGGAACCACATTTGTGGATTTCGAAGGATGCCTAATCCCTTCCCTTCGGAATAATTTGAACCCCTTACCTAGAATCAATTTGGTTTCGTAGACTATCTTTTAAGTTAATTCGTTAATTGGTTTCCTAGTTTTTTTCCTAAAATTAGGTGGCGACTCCTTTAAAATTCGTTTATTCTTTAAATTCTTCTAAAAATTGAATCAATTAATTATTTTTTGAGTCACCGCGACGTTTTGCCCTATTGAACAGAGTGGGGATGTAAACAGAATAGCGACTCTGCTGGGGACTATTAGAGGTTCTAACCATATGAATTCATTTTTTTTAAAATTGAGGAAATTCTTTTATTGTATTATACCTTGTATTTTTATATTTCGTTGATGATGTGTATATTGTATTTGTTGTTTATTCAATTTTCTTTTATTATATGTATATTGTCATTGCACTAATACATCTTTCCGCCAAATGGCAAATAGTATGCATTAGGAAAACGGAAGTTACGTGGCTTTCCACGGCTTCTTTCAGAAATACACAAGAGTTTCATTTGGAAGTATCAAACGAATAGTTGGAATGCGGTCATCCGACGTCGTTTGGTAGCTTCACCCCGTTGTTTGTCCGACTCGGGTTATCGTCAACTTGAAAACTATTCTAGTGAAGCCTAAGATAGAGCAAAACCAAATCCAAATCTAAGCATTGAACTAAGATGACCCAACACCCAAGGTGTGTTGGGTTCATTAGATAGACCACCTTGAGTCCAAAAGGGTCTCCGGCCTAAACGGACAATCATAATTGTGTGTGATTTAAAGGATGTATACGACATTTGACAAACCATGGTCCATCTGATTAGAGAGTTATTTTAATAGTCTATTTTTTTCAAAATCGATTCTTCACAAGCTATCATTCCATCAAATAAGTGTTGACAATCGAAGATGACAACAAGTTCAAGAGAGAGTACCTTTCACAAAGGCTTAGAATAGGATGGTACCCCTGCGTGGGATTGAATAAATGTATTTTTTTCTTTTTTTCTTTTTTCTTTTTTTTCCCCTTACTTCAAATTCTATTTCATTTATTCATAAAATATTGTAGCAAGTGTTTTTGGTGAACAATGGAAAGTTGTCAAATGTCGTAATACATCCTTTAAATCGGTAGGCCTACCCTAGGCATAAAAGGGTCACATATTTGTATAGGACGCGCAATAATTGTTTGTATGCTATGTGATATATTTCAGTTTGTCTTTAATTAAAACAGTATTTGTGTGTTTAATTCATTATTTGTGTGATATTTGCATTATCCATTATGTACATGAACTAACACTCTTACATTTTGAGTTGTTCTTCACAGCGAAAAATTGATTTATGTCTGAATTCAGAAATCATTATTTGTCCGAAGTCGCAAGAGACAAGAGGATTAGCGAAATGCGAGTCCTTGTAATTCACAAGACATTAATATTAAGTCAAAACGATAAATCAGGGGAGTATTTGACTATGAGGTGACACCCACTTATTTTTATTATTATTTTGCATGATGGTCCTGCTCTCACATATTTCTCATATTTTTTGTAGGAATACCGTCCCCGACATCAGTCGGGGATGGTCATAACAATGTTTGGATCTCGTGAAAATTGGGAGGAGACAGTTCCAAGAAAACATCCAAAAAGAGTATACGTAGAAATTACTGTGAAAATTTGCAGGTTACATTCAAAAGACAGTATAAAAATTGACGATTAAGAGACTATAAAACATATTGGTGCGGAAAAAATGGGGGTCAAAAATACTTCATGACTACAAATTTTAGTGGCGCTAGACCTAGGAATTTCTTTGAGTTTTTAAATCTTTATATGCCTTATCTGCACGAACTACGCGTACCTGATTCTTATTTTAATGAGATACGTAGGCAACCCTTCTTGGGTTCGGTTTTATCTTCTCCAAAAGTAAAAAAATAAAATCAAATAGTTTGTGCATATTTTCCAAGTCATATCTGCACGAACTACGCGTACCTGATTCTTATTTTAATGAGATACGTAGGCAACCCTTCTTGGGTTCGGTATTATCTTCTTCAAAAGTAAAAAAAATAAAATAAAATAGTTTGTGCATATTTTCAAGTCATATCTACACGAACTACGCGAACCTGATTCTCATTTCGGTGAGATACGTAGGCAACCCTTCTTGGGTTCGGTATTATTTTTCCAAAAGTAAAAAAAATAAAAAATAAAATAATAAATAAAATAGTTTGTTAATATTTTCAAAGTTATATCTACATGAACTACGCACACCTGATTCTCATCTTAATGAGATACGTAGGCAGCCCTTCTCGGGTTCGGTAATCATTCTTTCAAAAAAAAAATTACTTGTACATACTGTAAGAGTCATGTCTTTAGCTCGGTCGGGACCTACGTAGTTAAGAGCATGTAAATATATTCGATATGATGGAAAAACTGACTTTGCGGTAAACTATAGATTCTCGTGGTACCTCTTATCTGTATTTTTGTGATGCTTGAAAATTCTTTTGCATGCAATCAAGATAAGAATAAAACTAACCTTATGTTTCATGTGCATTGTGTGGTGAGCTTTTGATCAAAGTTCAATTGCTTTACACTGTTGATCTAGAACTTGACCTGAATGTTTTTCGAGGCGAAATCCTGAGTAATGTTTGGTTTGAGAAAGGATTGTAGGCCTTTTTTGACCCGATTGTGCCTTTCAAAGCCTACCAAATTACATTAATCCCTAGTTTTCCCACTTTGAGCCTGAAACTTTCTTTGGACAACCACATCTTAACCACTACACTTTTAAGTGCTTAAAAGCACTATCCTCTCTTGGCCCAACCTTCTTGAGTGCACCAAGAATATGCAAATTATAAGAGAAGATCCATGTTTGAAATTTCCGAAAGCAAAGATATCGAATCTTCCAAAGTCAAGAAAATAAAAGACTTCTAGAGAAAAAAGAAAGAAAGAAAGAAAGAAAAGGGGAAGAAATAAAGAAAGGCAAAAATACCCTTTACAAAGTCAATGAAAGGTGGGAAGGAAAATACTCCAATAAAAAGGAGAAAAATTTATAAGAAAGGAGTGAAATAAAAGAAAAGCTCCGAGAAATAAGGATTCAAAAGAAGTCAAAAACAAAGGGAAAAAAAAAGAAGAGAAGAATGGAAAAGCTCCAAAAAATGAGAACTCAAAAGAAGTCGAAACAAAGGAAGAAAAAAAAAAAGAAGAAAGGAAAAGAGTCAAAAATGAGAATTCTAAAGAAGTTGAAAGGGGGGAGAACAATGAAGAGGATCTAACGCAAAGGCGTACCAATCATTAAGAGCACAAATTTTGGGTGACGCTCAAGGAGGAATTCAGTCACTTTTATTCCAAATAAATATCCTACCCATCCCTAAGCCTACGTTACAAGCCAATGACAAGCCCTACATGATCTCATTCCAAATGTTCTCACATTAGTGGAGATTTACATAAGGGTCAAGCATATGGTATCACAGTTGTATGCATTGAACATTCTTGTGAGTGTGAGTGCACTTTGGAAAATGTCCTAAAATTAAATATTTCAAATACGTGTGAAATAGGACAAGTTTTTTTTTCGTGAGGGCACTTGAAACATGAGGATTGATACAATTCAAAACCTTTGTTTGAAGCAAGATGAACAGATCATGTTGATCCTTAAGTATATCGGAGGTACCACTTGAAGCTGTAGGAATTACCTTAAATTCAATTTTTTTTTTTTTAAAAAATAATAAATTAAAGGAACGAGAGATTTACCTGCAATCTTAACTGTTGGTACCAATTGTAGTGAAGGTTTGACTATCTCATCATATTTTTATTTTTTCAAAAAGAAAAGAAAAAGTGAGCAAACACTCATTCTTTAATATTTTAAAACCTTTTTAAGAGTCTTCCAATTTTATAAAAAAAAAAAAAATTGTCTTTTGAGTTGTTCATTGTAAAAAGTGTCATCGGGTTAATCTCGTATGTGTGAGAGTCCTATTTTACTTTATGGATTGTCCGTCCCAAAATATGACATATTTTTTTTTTTATATATCTCTAGGCTTTGAATATCACATAGAATATTATTTTCTTATTTCATCATGTTCATATTGTACATTTTCTATTGATGATTTTCTTTCAGATTCTTTGCAGTATTCATCATCTACAAGTTTGGAACTACATTTGACCTGATTCCTGGATCAGCAGGATATGTAGGCGCCACGACGGCTCGGTCATATACTCAGTGTGATTATTATTTCTCCTTACAATAAAAACTAGGACAGAATTTTTGAAAATATCTCAAAAATTCTCAATAGAGGTGTTATCGCCAACAAGTCAAGATTGGAGATCATTTTGAGATTTGCCAAAATTCTAACTGGGACAGAATTTTTGAGGAAGACCTCAAAATTCTGATAAGTACTGCGAGAAGCTTGATAGCAACTACAAAGATCATGCATTGAGAGTTAATATTCATGCATTGCAAAGGTCATCATTGAGAGTTAATATTCATGCATTGCAAAAGATCATGCATTGCGAGACAATATTCATGCATTGCAAAAGATCATGCATCGCGAGTTAATATTCATGCATCGCGAGAAGATTTCATTCCTCGTAAAAGTTTACATCGCGAGAAGATTTCATTCCTCGCAGAAATTCATGCATAGCGAGAAGATTTCATACCTCGCAGGAATTCATGCATCGAGAGTTAATATTCATGCATTGAGAGTCAATATTCATGCATCGCGAAAGATGATGCATCGAGAGTCAATATTCATGCATCGCGAGTCAATATTCATGCATTGCGGAAGATCATGCATCGCGAGTCAATATTCATGCATTGCGGAAGATCATGTATCGCGAGTTAATATTCATGCATCGCGAGAAGATTTCATTTCCTCGTAAAAGTTTACATATCGTAAGAAGATTTCATACCTTGCGGAATTTATGCATCGCGAGAAGATTTCATCCCTCGCAAAAGTTTATATATCGCCAAGAAGATATTTGCATTTAAGACGCATCTATTCGGAGGTGAAGGATGTGCACCATATCTTTTCAACGTTCAAGTCGGTGGAAACTTGCGTTGAAAGATGTTTGCATATTAAGACGCATCTATTCGGAGGTGAAGGATGTGCACCATATCTTCTCAAAGTTCAAGTCGGTGGAAACTTGCGTTGAAAGATATTTGCATTTAAGACGCATCTATTCGGAGGTGAAGGATGTGCACCATATCTTTTCAACGTTTAAGTCGGTGGAAACTTGTGTTGAAAGATGTATACATTTTGTCCTACCGATGGACATACATTCAAAATCCTACCGATGGATAATCTTTTCATTTGTCCTATCGATGGACATGCATTCAAAATCCTATCGATGGATCATCATTTTTTTTCATTCGTCCTACCGATGGACATACATTCCAAATCCTACAGATTGATCATCATCTTCATTCGTCCTACCAAGGGACCTGTATTTATCTACATTTATCGTATCATAAGGGATGCTGCCCTTTTTCTTTTAGTTTTGCCTATATTAATGAGTTTTATCTTTGTTTTTTTTTAGAACATTCTAGAGGATGCACTCTCAGAGGAGCCACATGTGCGAATTACTTCAACAAGGACGCAACATATCATAGAACCTTTTGGAGACAAGTCTGGGATTGACTTCCACCACATTCAACCGCACTTCTCTACAAAGGTCATGTGTTCGGTCAAAATTGGGTTTGTCAATTTTCGTTGTCCACGATTTCTTTCATCAATCATACACAACGAAAGGGACAGCTGTTGACACCCAATTTTGGTCTAACATTTTAAAAAAATTCATAATTTTATAGTTTCAATTTCGATTTGCTAAAATCACTTAATTCATATTCGAATCAATTAATTTATTTTGTTTAGATTAAGAAGATCTCTAAATTAATTTATGTGAATTCATCCTATTAATCAATTACTTTAAAACCATTCAAATAGACAAATTTTGGATTTTTTTTGCATTTTGTCCCACATCGCTTCCCACTTCTATTTTGAACCCAAAATTGGTCCTATATAAGCCCCTCTTCATTACACCAAAGAGGAAGGAAAAAAAGAGGAGACCAAAGAGTACCCAGAAATTTTTCGGGAATTCTTGGTTCCATAGTTTAATATTTTTTAAATATTTTCGCGGTTGTTCGAGTTTGGGGAGGTGGTGGATTGTCTCCGTCAAATTCGCAGTTCTAGTTCGCTGCCCAGAACCAGGTAAATTCTTGCTTAGCTTTGTATTATTTAATTTCTAGCTTTTCTATCTGTTATATGTTAATTAGCTTTGTTTTAGCTTTCGTGCATTAGGTTGTGATATGACATTTTAGTAGCGTTTCTCTTGTTCCTACTGTTTTATTTACTGTTAGTTGTAAATTTATTTATTTATTTATTTTTCTTTAATTTCGCTTATGTTTCTTTAGGAATTTATTTGTGTATTAGTTATAGTTTAGGAGTTATGGCCAATGACAAAACTCTCCGTCGGTTTTGGAGGCCTACGTAATATGAAAAGACGGAAATTTTTAGTTCAAGTTTTAATGCTTGTTATTGTTTAGATTTATTCCATTTTTTCATTTATTGTTATTGTCTTCAATTGATCCGGATATATTTAGTTGGTGAATATGCTTAGTTATTATTATTAATTATTTATTCTATTATTTATTCCTTGCAGTGAATAATAATGTTGTTCAATTTAAAGTGATTTTAGTTAATGATGATGCCCATTTGTTTTGTTGTTGCAAGGTCAATTCACTTTTATTGTTTCAATATATTACCATTATTATTATTGAGCTATAAATTTAATGACATTATATTCCTTTGTTGATTAGTTTGACGGTCAAAATATATTTGCTTATTTTATTCGTTTCTTCTAGCGTTTTATATATTCAATTTGTCATGAATGTTAGTTGTCTTTACTGTTCATGTTAATTTGACCAACTATTTGAATTCTTTTGAGGGGTCTGAAATGAAATGTCACATTATAGGGTTATTTCCTTCAATAATTGTTATTATTTCTAAGTTGTAGTTTTTGTCTTGGATTGTTTTAGAGACATTTGGTTACTTGTTAATTTTATTTAATTGTTAAGAAACCAATTAAATGGCCGATGAAGAAATTACCGTCGATTTCCAAGGCCTCCAATGTTAATAAGACGGATTTTTATTTTTAAGTTATTATTTCATATATTCAATTTTATTCATATCTATTTATTACTAACACTTTTACTAAGTGTGTTTACAGGTACCCAAGACTTGCTTCCTTGAAGCTATTCGAAAGGAATTCGAATTATATTTTTAATTCATTATTTTGTATATATCGATGTTAGGCAAACTTTAGGCCGATATTATTATTTTATTTTTATTGTGTATATTGCATGTTTATTATATTTGTACATTATTTTATTTTCCTCAATTTGAAAAAATAAACTCAATCGGGAACCACATTTGTGGATTTCGAAGGATGCCTAATCCCTTCCCTTCGGAATAATTTGAACCCCTTACCTAGAATCAATTTGGTTTCGTAGACTATCTTTTAAGTTAATTCGTTAATTGGTTTCCTAGTTTTTTTCCTAAAATTAGGTGGCGACTCCTTTAAAATTCGTTTATTCTTTAAATTCTTCTAAAAATTGAATCAATTAATTATTTTTTGAGTCACCGCGACGTTTTGCCCTATTGAACAGAGTGGGGATGTAAACAATTTCGTTTCAGACTTTGTATGGGATGTATGAGTTACGTCTCATTCACTTTCTTTATATGACTTTGAGGCTTATGTTAGACTTTTGTTTTTTTATCAAACTCTTTTGATGTATAAAATGTTATCTTTAAAAGTCTTTATTTGTATTATCTTGAATGATGCATTCTCAGTGGCTTGTGTATGGATTCGCGGGAACCTATACGCCATGTTACGCGTAGGGTCTACTTTCGGTTGTGACAAGTTTTCACGCACCTTTACTAATTCCACAAGAATTCTGCCACTTTGCACTAACAACATGTAGCAGGTAACCCTGTCCAACAAAACTAGGACAAATGAGAAGATTGACCCAACGATTTTGTTTTTGCTAAATCTTAAACTTGAGACTTTGATTCTCAACCACTTCATTGACCAAAACAACATATCTTTGGGTGCACTAAATTAATGTTGTTAGTTCAATTTTCGTGCAATCAACGTTTAAATACCTTAAAATAATTTTCTCGTTTATATATACATTCATACGTTAATGTTGTTATTTAAAAATCATTTTCTTGTGAATATATACATTTATATGTTAATGTCTCGATTTCTTTCCTTTATCTATAACATTAGTCTTGATAGTTAAACTATTTAAACTAATTTAAAATATTCACCTATAACCTTATCATTTTATTGTTTTATCTTGATTGAATTATATAATGATGATATGTGGTTAGAGGGATTCCAAATTTAGAATTACATTTTGAAGTGTGGAATCAAAATAGAAAAGAATATAAAATCGAGAAATAAAGTTAGAGAAAATATTTCAAAGAACAATTCAAAGTATTTCCAACAACACGATGTTCTAAAGACTTGGCAAGATTCAAGTGTTGGGTTTTAAAAGGTGTGAATGGAAAATGAAGAGTTGCGACTTTTATGAAGAGTTGTGACTTTTATGAAAGGTTGCGATTTTTATGAAAAGTTTTGACTTTTATGAAAAATTGTGACTTTTATGAAAAGTTGTGACTTTTATGAAAGGTGACGACCTTTCCGAAAGATTGTGACTTTTCCAAAGGTTTGTGACCTTTCCGGTAAGGCACAATAAGAACCTTTTTCGCACTACCCTTTGTTTTCTATAAATTGAGGGATATTCTCTCATTTTAAAAGTATATAGAATATAGAATTTATGGACTTCTTCTTCTACTACTAAATCTAGTATTCTAAGTGTTCTTTACTGCCGTTGAGTGGCTCGCTAACACCAGCGTTTTGGGTATCAATACACTGGTGATTGAGATCATTCTACCCTGAGAGGATATATTCTAAATCAAACCTCGGATACTAAAGGGGAATAATTTCCTTAAGGGGACACTGTACATTCAGTGGGCTTGATTTTCTTCCTATTTTTCCAAATTCTGGTATGTGTTATAAATTTTAGATTGTGAATTAATTTATGTTCTTCTGTTCTTCACCGGTTCATTAAACTTTGGTAACTTTGTGTTTCTGCAAAGTTTGTTGGAATCAGTAATATTCTTTAAACACAAATTAACAACAATTCTTCTTTAAGAAAAATCTTTCATATATTTTTTTCTAATCTATTTCTGATTCTAGTTTCTCTACTAGTTTTAATTTTTTAGTTGTTAAAATATTCTTAAACTTTGTAGTCTTACCAAGTTTTTCAAAGTTTTGTTCTAAGTATGTTGGGAATACAAGATGAATAACAATTTTAAGGAAATTATTAAATTGTTAGTATTTGTTGTATTCTACTGTTGAGAGAATTTGATCATGGAAATAGAAGATAAATGCATTACTTCTTCATAATCTGTTACTTTGCTTAGCAAGGTCGAAGTGAGAATGTACCAGAAAAAATTGGTGGTATTCCGATTAAAGATTACACTCGGTAACCTTCTTATTGTTTATCTAAGGAGGAAAATAGTTTCTAAAGGTTAACAATTTTGATATTTATCATGTGTGTATTTAGAAAAAGTTATGCAAATCGTATATTTTTTAAATGAATTTTTTTTTTGGCAAATAGTGTTGCCTTTAAAATTTACTTGTTTGCAGAATGAGATATGCATATTTTTATTTGATAAATAGTATGTTTAAAATGTTATAGTTGGAAGACTATTTGAAAAGAAAAATATTTCTATGTGATGGTCTAAGAATATGTTTTATTCTGTTTGGAGAAGGAAAAAAAAAGACTTTTGTAGTTTTGTACTCCATGTGAAATGTTAGTGTGTCTGATTTTTGTAGACTAAAAACTTTTGTGGTTTTTTACTATGGATAAATTGGACTATGCAATTGGGTCTAAGACTATGAAAACTTCACATAATAAGTCAGTGTTATACTTTTGATTTTCTATAAACTTCAATGTTATATAGAAATAAATTGTATAATTTCTTTTTGTCCTTATTGTTAGTATTTAGAATACTAAGTGGTATGTCTATTTGTGATAGAGGAAAGATAACAGTGACTTAGAGTTTGTGATTTTATGCCTCTATGGAATGAACTTTGACATTGTGTAAACATTGTCAAAGAGAATTGAAGGAGTATAATTCTTTTGTAGAATAATATTTCCAAAACGGGTTGCATATTGTCAATGACATTTTGTATTAGGAAAGTATGTGGAAAAACTCTTTTCAAATACTTGAAAAATAATTTTGAGATCACATTTAAAATGTGGGGTTTTTTTGCTTATGATTAGACTTGGTGTCTAATTTCACTTTGGAGCAAAAGATATGAAATTCAATGATACTTTTGTATTATGTTAGACCCACAAAATTCTTGGAGTATATTTGGTATTGTGGTTGTTGAGTTTTTCTATTACTAGTATATAGTGTGACTAGTATGAAACAACCAAATTATATATATACTTGCTCAAAATAATTGTGTTCTTTTATGGAAAAAAAATCACTTAAAATGTTGTGATTTTTCATGAAAAGATATGTCTATTATAATAAAAGTATTTGCATCGACATGAATATTGGTGAATAGTCATTTGTTATGTTTTTGTAAAAGTAACATTTTGACTATATTGCCTTTATTGAATCCGATGAAACTTTGTTCATGGGTAGTTCTATAACAATCAAATTGAAAGTTATGGACAGATCCTTATGAAAAGGACATTTGACAAGGTGATAACTCTAAACAATGTTTGTATCACACAAAATTATAAGAAATAGGAACAAAATATTAGTGAGAAAAAAGCTACCTCGCGAAGAGCTTTTCAAACTCAATATTTTTATTTGTTCTACTTGCTTGAGTCAATTTTTGTGACATGAACACTTAGAGCATGTCAATTACAAAACCTTGTAAGGAAAACTGATCAACTTAGAAGTTTTGTCTAACTTTAAAAGCAATAAAAAAATAAAATGTCAGTTTTTTGTGAAATCTAAGTTTGTTGAGCATTCTTATCAATCTGTTGAAAGGAATTGTAATGACCGAAAGGTCATTTTTGAAAATTTTGATTATTCGTTTAACTTCAATTAATTAATTATTGGGTAATTATAGAAAATTGGCTTAATTGATAGTTAATGAGCTAAAGTGATTATTTATTTAAGATCCTATACCATGTGTCTCATATTTATATATATATAAAATATGAGGTAGTGAAATTGAGTATTTTTAATTTTTAAATATTATTCAAATCAAAAAAATAATAATGAAAGGGAATCAGAAACTAACCTGCGGCGTCGTGAACATGGATCAACAAAGGGCAAACTTCTTCACGTAAGAAAAATGCATCTGATGCTATCAAATTTTGCATTCATTAATGGTTATACTATCTTTTCATTAATTGTTGCACCAATATATAAGTATGTAATAATATTATATATCAATTTGGTTATATATTGAACGATAATTATTGACTTCCATTTTAGCTCTTAGAAGCTAAACAACAACTATATTTCTGGGTTGTTAATTTTGATAATTCTAAAATAAGTTGTGATTGAGTAATTTAAGTGTGAATTGTGGGTTGGTTTACGGCAGAAGGGTTGATGCAATAGGGTGTTTCCAATGATTGTTTAGATACTATTGGATGATAATTATCCAATGATTATTATTAAGGGACTTTGGTTTGAAAAGAAAAATAAGAAATCAAATTGGATTCCTCTGGCTGTTGCAGCGTTAGTTTTGCTGAAAAGTTGTCAATTTTCTTCAATTTTCTTTTTGATTTCATTGTAATTATGTTATAAGAGGAATAAAATTTAACCCTAGGCTTGAAACTTGAAAAATATGAGAATTGATATAAAAAAAACAATTAGGAACTTGATTATAAATTGAGTGGGTTTTGGGACCTATAGTAATGCAAGTGTTGTTAGTTTTGAAAGCTTATTGTGATTATGTACGTGAATAGATTTCTTTGAGTTGGAAGTTCAACAAATGGGAAAGGCTCAATTCCCGGAGTAAATTCTTATTTGGATTCAAGCAAGTGAATTTCTAAACTCTTGTTAAGTGTATGAAATGCGTGTATTTCCTTGTTGTATATGCGTGGGAGTAATGAGACTTGGTGATAGATTGACTTGTCCACATTGATTAATTCTAATTATGAAAACAAAGGGTAATAAAAGGCAATGTGAATAATTGTTTGTGTGTGATGTGTTGAATCATTATTGATGTTGTTGTGAATTGTGGAATATTGTGAAAATGGACATATCCTCTTTATTTGTGTGAACATATCATTTGCATTATTTTAAGACATGATTGTGACAAGTGTTATGTGCATTGAGAAAGAATGAGAACTTAAAGGGGATGTACCATTTCGAGGGACGTATCGCGCGCCGCGATGGATACTATATTTCGAGGGACGTATCGCGCGCCGCGATGGTTACTATTATCGAGGATCGTGTCGTGCGCCGCGACAGATGCATGGACAGATATGTCCCCCATGGGTCCCGGACTGAGAGACAGCGGGTGTGTATCACTAGGCCAGACATGCATCATTATACTTGACATTGCATTCCATTGCATTGCACATATTTATCATTAGTGAACTTGATATTGTGTTTTGCTGATTTTTGTGAATGCCTTTCTGTGGAATTGGTGATTGATGAATACTGAACTTGTTGTTGAGAATATGTAATTTGTTAAAGTATTATTGTTGAGGACATATAATTTATTAAAGTGTTGTTGTTGAGAACATGTAATTTGTCAAAGTGTTGTTGTTGAGGATATGTAATTTGTTTAAGTGTTCTTGTTGAACTATGTGCACTGTAAACCGTGAGTTGTTAGGTTGGACTGATTTTTGTGCAGGTTGTAGTTGTGGAGGTTCAGTTGGGGGTGGTAGGAGTACCCGTGTTTCATCCCCTTAGCTTGTGTTCAGGGATTTACTTGTTGAGTACCGTGTGGTTTGGTACTCACCCCTTGCTTCTACAATTTTTTTTGTAGATTACGAGCCTGGATTTTTGTGCTACTTGTCATTCTCTTCTTTTTCGAGGCTTCTTGGAGATTTGTGAGGTAGCTGTTTGTCATCTCAGCAAACCTTCTTACTCCTATTTATGATCTTGTTCTATTCTAGAAACAAAAGGTCATTTGAGACTTGTAATTTCTTTTGAATCAATTGTAAATACTATAGAGGCTTGTACACGTGACAACCAAATCTTGGGGATATAACTTAAGTTGATAATAAATTTTCCGCATTTTATTGTAATAGTTGAGTTTTAGGCTAACTTGTCTTGGTGGGATTAGACGAGTGCCATCACGTCCATTTTTGGGTCGTGACAAAATGGTATCAGAGCCCCAGGTTCATAGGTCTCACGTGTATACAAGTCGAGTCTAAGTAGAGTCTTAAAGATCGGTACGGGACGTCTGTACTTATCTTCGAGAGGCTATAGTGACTTTTAGGAAAAATCTTCACTTCTTGAATCTCTATCATGCATTCCTTGTCCGTTCTGATTTTTATCGCTTCATTCCCTTCTCTCTCATTATGTGTTGACTCGTGCGTAGTTTCTCATGTGAGTAGTTGATGTCGTGTATGATTTGAATGTGACATATGATATTAAGGTGGACGTAATATACTTATGAAAAAAATGTATGGCTAGATTTACAATGTTAACATTTTGAAGGGGTTGTGTAAGGTTAGTTACCCTAGTAAAATTATTAGATTTTGTGTGGTATAAATGAACTAGAGTGATTTAACAATTAAAAGTGAAATGATTAAGGAACAACTTTATAATAGACTTGTAATTTTGAAATTTCAATTATTAAAGTTATCATAACATGAATGGGTTGCTTAGAAAATGATTAGAATAATGATGCACCAATTAAGGTTAGAATTTCTATTACAGTAGTATCAATACTTACTTGGTTAGAGTTATGGAGTGTGTAACTTTTGATATTCACTTGAACTATGAAAGAATACATATAGATTGGGCTAGATACATAACTAATTTGGTAATATTTTACAGCTATTTGATGGGTAGAAATGTGTGACCTATTTTGATATGATCTTTTCGGTAGGTATGGTGTGTTCTAGTGGTGGATTTAACAGAGTTTCACAATGTAGTACTAGTGGTATATGAAAACGAATACGTCAATTGTCAAGTGTGAATACTAACTATTTAAGGTTCTATCAATTGTATCATATGCTCATATAATAAGATTTGGTGTTGCATTTATATTTGAGAAACCAACTAGCTTTTTACTACGGAAGAATGAGTTAAGAATTATTTATAAGAAAGCTTTTAGTGGTGGATATTTGATACGGTATTGATGAGTTTAGGTCGTGAAGTGTATCTCAAAGATTTTAAATGAGTGGTATTCCATCGTAAGCTCCATGGGAGTGGATCTATATTCAGATGAGAAGCTTAAAGGTAAAGGAAGTCTGAATGAGTATATTTGTGTGAAGGTAACTGAGAATTTTAGTAAGAAAACACGTATACATTGGGTTAGCCCTTTGGATTTTGAATTGGGATAGTTGGGTTTGGGGTGTCATGTGGATGACAAGATTGACTTCGTGATGACGAAGAAACTAACTGAGCATGACAATAACAAGAGATCGTGATGGATAATGATTAGGATGCAATTATATGATAAAGATTGTTGGTTAAACAAATTTTATATTGTAATGACGACTTGTGAGCATTTAAGGTTGTGGTTGGATACCAATTGGTGAGTAGCTTGATTGCAAGGAAATTGTAGGAGGTGTTGAATAAAGGAGCTAGAGTCATAATGATTAAAATTAATAAATTAATGGATATAGCATAGCCTTCGGAGGAAGGTGAGAGTAAGAATATTTTCTCTGATTGCAAAAACTAAGGAGGTATCTTTAGAAGGATTGAGAATTGGATTAGAAAATACGTGATTTCACCCATTTTAGTCTAGTTATGAAAATATATATAGTGTCAGAGGATCATCAGATTGGTTAAAAATTATTGGATAAAACTTGATAAAGGAGTGTACAGTTCATCTCGAGTATGATGAATATTTATTTTGTGGTTTTGAGTTTGATAATGAGTATGGTAGAATTTTTAGCGAAAGATATGATAAGGTTGATGGAAAGATGATCAATGATAAGCTAAGATAGGTGAATTCAAAAAAAGAAATTCAAGGTATAACTAATGTTGGTAGATAAACGGATTGAATTACACAGTTGGATTCAAAACTCAAGTTTTTCATGGTGAGTTTAGGTTTGTGGTAATGTGTTTCATCGAGGTATGAATAAGTAAAGTAAGAATTGATCGATCGCATCAGGTATTGAGAATTTAAAATAACATGTGCAAGGTTAGGATCGTAGAGTTTGTTACTTTTGATTGTTAAAGGACCTAAGAAAGTATTTCTCTTAAGGAATTGATTTACATTGTATGGGATGTTGGCCAAAGAATAAGATTGGTAAGGTGGTTAGACTAGGAAAAAGAGTCTGGTGTATTGAAAAGTTCAAGATATTTAGAATTTTGCGTCCTAAGAAGAATTTAAGAAAAGTGAAGGAAAAAGACACTCGTATAAGCCCTTGGTTGGTAGTTGGAGGATTTATTGATTTTCGCCTATGATGTTAGATATGACTGTAAGATGAACTAGTTCTGTATAGACTTACCATGAAGTTATCATCGACTTTTCTAAAGATTGAGTTCTGGTTGGGTGACAAGCGACTATGTGTGAAATATTTTATGTGATTATATCGAGTTAAATTGTTAAAATTATGATAGGTAACTTATTTATGTTCAACAATGTGGACCTACAATTCTACATGATTAATAAAGATTTTGATGGGATTGAAACTACTTTGTTGATGGGACGATGTAGATTGTTATGATTTGTTACATAGGAATTTGATGGTTAGTAGAGATTATGAGCTTATAATATATAGGATTATTGGGGTGACTAAAAGTTTCTTAAGTGTTGGTAAGAGGTATATGATGGTTTGAATAGGTAGTTGAAAAATGGTATGTGAAAATTCACGTGAAGTTGACATTGTTATTCAATTATTTTACCTCAATGGAAAAGTACTTTTAGATTGGTAATTAGTGATATCACTCTTGGGTGTGACTCATATTTGTCATGTTATACTTAAATGGAAAGAGAGGAAGCCATAGTTCAAAATAATTTGAAGGCGATAATGTGTTTGCTAAGAAGACTTTAATACTAGTGACGGTTTAACAGTAAGGTAAATGACTGGTGTGCCTATAATATTTGTTGGTATTAAGAGTTTTAGCTTCAATGGAGTACTGTGAAAAGTATGTGGGATTTGGTAATATTGTAATGGGGATCAGACTGATTGGTTGTGTGTGGATAAAAATCGAGAGATGTAGTCAAATTAATGGAACATTTGGTATGGGATTATGGAAGAAGTGTTTAGTGTTATTCAACCTTGGTTCTGTATATTCTTATGTGACAACCTTCTACATACTATACACTATTTATAGTATGATTCACTACTTATATTACGTATGTTTCATCTATGAGTGAATTCTTAGTGGTGGATCGGATGTGCCGATCCTATTATGTCCTCTTGATATGATAGGATCCTTGGGAAGAATTGGTCATTTCAGTTATGATGAATTTGGTGTTGTTTGGGATAGTTGAAATATAAAAGTGATTCTACATGCACGACCTTGCTTATGAGGACTTATTAAAGAGATTCCGTGAATAGTTATGGTTATCCGACAATGTTATTAAAGGTTTTGTATCCCAGAGTGTACAACTTCCGTGAATAAGTTTGATTTTTCCTTGATAAGTACCGAGTGTCTAAAGATAAGATTTTTTTTATAACTTAAACTCGTGAAAAGATTGTGTTGTGAAAAGAGAATTGTGCTAAGATATGTGATGGTATGTGCATGATGAGCGCCTAGTGGTTGATTCAGGCTCACTTCTGGTTCTAATCCGTATTGATTCAAAGGGTTATCTTGTTTATGCGAGAAAAGATTCTTCATAATGGTTGTGTTAAGGTCCAATGAGTTTCAGCTTAGATTGAGTTTATGGGTTAATGTGTGGCTTGATAATCACTCTTGATGTATAGAACTTCCAAAATTTGGTTGGAAAGTTCAGTTCTTAGTAGTTCATCTTGATAGATGGTGTTAAGGAGGAGATCACTTGAAAAGATGAACATTGACTGATAGATCATAAATTAGACTTTTGGTAACGTGTGGTTATTATACTTTCTCCTTCCTTATGTTCGAGGACGAACATGATTTTTAGTGGTGGATAATGTAATGACCGAAAGGTCATTTTTGAAAATTTTGATTATTCGTTTAACTTGAATTAATTAATTATTGGGTAATTATAGAAAATTGGCTTAATTGATAGTTAATGAGCTAAAGTGATTATTTAATTAAGATCCTATACCATGTGTCTCATATTTATATATATATATATATATATATATAAAATATAAGGTAGTGAAATTGAGTATTTTTACTTTTTAAATATTATTCAAATCAAAAACATAATAATGAAAGGGAATCAGAAACTAACCTGCGGCGGCGTGAACATGGATCAACAAAGGGCAAACTTCTTCACGTAAGAAAAATGCATCTGATGCTATCAAATTTTGCATTCATTAATGGTTATACTATCTTTTCATTAATTGTTGCACCAATATATAAGTATGTAATAATATTGTATATCAATTTGGTTATATATTGAACGATAATTATTGGCTTCCATTTTAGCTCTTAGAAGCTAAACAACAAATATATTTCTGGGTTGTTAATTTTGATAATTCTAAAATAAGTTGTGATTGAGTAATTTAAGTGTGAATTGTGGGTTGGTTTACGGCAGAAGGGTTGATGCAATAGGGTGTTTCCAATGATTGTTTAGATACTATATGGATGATAATTATCCAATGATTATTATTAAGGGACTTTGGTTTGAAAAGAAAAATAAGAAATCAAATTGGATTCCTCTGGCTGTTGCAACGTTAGTTTGCTGAAAAGTTGTCAATTTTCTTCAATTTTCTTTTTGATTTCATTGTAATTATGTTATAAGAGGAATAAAATTTAACCCTAGGCTTGAAACTTGAAAAATATGAGAATTGCTATAAAAAATACAATTAGGAACTTGATTATAAATTGAGTGGGTTTTGGGACCTATAGTAATGCAAGTGTTGTTAGTTTTGAAAGCTTATTGTGATTATGTATGTGAATAGATTTCTTTGAGTTGGAAGTTCAACAAATGGGAAAGGCTCAATTCCCGGAGTAAATTTTTATTGGATTCAGGCAAGTGAATTTCTAAACTCTTGTTAAGTGTATGAAATGCGTGTATTTCCTTGTTGTATATGCGTGGAAGTAATGGGACTTGGTGATAGATTGACTTGTCCACATTGATTAATTCTAATTATGAAAACAAAGGGTAATAAAAGGCAATGTGAATAATTGTTTGTGTGTGATGTGTTGAATCATTATTGATGTTGTTGTGAATTGTGGAATATTGTGAAAATGGACATATCCTCTTTATTTGTGTGAACATATCATTTGCATTATTTTAAGACATGATTGTGACAAGTGTTATGTGCATTGAGAAAGAATGAGAACTTAAAGGGGATGTACCATTTCGAGGGACGTATCGCGCGCCGCGATGGATACTATATTTCGAGGGACGTATCGCGTCGCGATGGTTACTATTATCGAGGGTCGTGTCATGCGCCGCGACAGATGCATGGACAGATATGTCCCCCATGGGTCCCGGACTGAGAGACAGCGGGTGTGTATCACTAGGTCAGACATGCATCATTATACTTGACATTGCATTCCATTGCATTGCACATATTTATCATTAGTGAACTTGATATTGTGTTTTGCTGATTTTTGTGAATGCCTTTTTGTGGAATTGGTGATTGATGAATACTGAACTTGTTGTTGAGAATATATAATTTGTTAAAGTATTATTGTTGAGGACATATAATTTATTAAAGTGTTGTTGTTGAGAACATGTAATTTGTCAAAGTGTTGTTGTTGAGGATATGTAATTTGTTTAAGTGTTCTTGTTGAACTATGTGCACTGTAAACCGTGAGTTGTTAGGTTGGACTGATTTTTGTGCAGGTTGTAGTTGTGGAGGTTCAGTTGGGGGTGGTAGGAGTACCCGTGTTTCATCCCCTTAGCTTGTGTTTAGGGATTTACTTGCTGAGTACCGTGTGGTTTGGTACTCACCCCTTGCTTCTACAATTTTTTTTGTAGATTACGAGCCTGGATTTTTGTGCTACTTGTCATTCTCTTCTTTTTCGAGGCTTCTTGGAGATTTGTGAGGTAGTTGTTTGTCATCTCAGCAAACCTTCTTACTCCTATTTATGATCTTGTTCTATTCTAGAAACAAAAGGTCATTTGAGACTTGTAATTTCTTTTGAATCAATTGTAAATACTATAGAGGCTTGTACACGTGACAACCAAATCTTGGGGATATAACTTAAGTTGATAATAAATTTTCCGCATTTTATTGTAATAGTTGAGTTTTAGGCTAACTTGTCTTGGTGGGATTAGACGAGTGCCATCACCGTGACAGGAATTCTAATCCTTTAGGATTGATTTACACTGACATATGTAATATGAACTTAACACCATCTCATGGTGGGAAAAAGTATCTCGTTACTTTTATAGACAATTGCATTAGAAATGACTATGTCTATTTGCTTAATGGTAAGGATGAAGCAATAGAAATGTCTAGACAAATGTAATATCGAAGTTGAAAATCAGTTTGGAAAAAGATAAGAAGTGATAAGAATGGAGAGTATAAATCTCCTTGTGCAGAAATATGTTTGGAAAATGGAATTATCCATCAAACTACTGCCATATTCACCTCAATATAATGAAATATCGAAAGTTGAAAGAAATGATGGATGCATTATTTCTAAGTTCTGGTTTACCACAAAACTTTTGTGGAGAAACTATCCTTACTGCAAAAGGGAACAAAAAAAAGTTTTGTCTTTTGATTAAGAAAGCAATTTTGTTTGTTCAGGACACAATCTATTCCATATGAGAAATGGAAAGGAAGGAAATCCAACTTGAAATATTTCAAAGTGTGGGGTGTCTAGCCAAAGTCCAAGTTCCTATTCCTAAAAGAAATGAAATAGGACCTAAGACTGTGGACTTTAAAATTAGACTTGAGTAGTGTAGTGAAAGGTCTAAACGACCTTGGAAAGAACAAAAGGAGAATGTACTTAATAAAGAGATTCAGAGGCGTATTAAATGTCAAGGGACATATACTTCCTTCAAATATGATTTTGTAACATTTCTTGTGTCTTATGTAGACTCATCCTTTTGAACAAATGGTGTCAATAGTGAGATTGGTTCAATCTTGAGCAATCCTATTGGAAGTTGGTTGATCTTCTTCTAGGAAATAAATTTTTGAATTCAAAGTGAATCCTCAAAAGAAAAATGAAAGTGGATAGAACTGTTGAAAATATAGAGCAAGACTTTGTGTCAAAGGCTTTAGACAAAAATAAGGTTTTGATCTTGTCGATATATATACTCGTTAGTAACTAGAATTACATCCATTCGGATGTTAAAATTATTAGTTGTGGTATATGACCTCTAAATTCATCAAATGAATGTGAAAATAACTTTCTTAAATGTAGAATTGGAGGAAGAAATTTAAATGGAACAACCCGAGGGTTTTGTGGTTCCTGATAAATAAAAGAAAGTGTGCAAACTTGTTAAGTCACACTCAAACAATGACATAAGAAATTTGACCAAAAACCATGTTGGCAAATCGATTTAAGAATGATGAAAGTGATAATGTTTTCACATTAAAATCATAAGGTCATTGTTTGTTTCTATATTTGTGATATGTTGATCATCAATAGAGACACTAATGACATTAATGCTACTAAATGTATGCTAGAAAGCAAGTTTGGAATGGAAAATATTGGAGTTGCTGATGCGATATTAGAAAGAAGAATCCTTAGAACTCCATAATGTTTAGCATTTTTACAATCTCATTGAATTGAAAAGGTACTTGACTAGTTCAAATATTTGGATGTCAATATTGTCAAGTCTCCAATAAATGTGAGCTTTGCATTTCAAAAGAGCGAAAATAAAAGTGACTCATAATTGAATTGTGCTAGAGTATTGAAAGTATGATGTATATCATGAAGTGTGTGCGATCAGATATAGCATTTGCTATTATAAACTGAGTCGGTTCACAAGTGATCCAAAATAAACTCATTAGATGGCAATAAATAGAGTTTTGTAGTATTTAAAATAATACTTAAAACTATGTCTTGCATTATAACAATATCCAGCAGTATTGAATGGATATAGTTATGCAAATTGGATCATCGGACAAATAAAGTAAAATCCACGAGTGGATATGTATTTACTCTTGGTAGAGGAGCAGTCTCTTGGAAATATTTCAAAATAGACATGTATCGCTAGCTCTAAAATGATCTCTGAGCTAGGTGCTAAAGATAAGGTCAGTGAATAAGTTGAAAGACTCTGGATTTTCTTCATAGATATTCTATTTTGGCCCAAACCATTGGCATTAGTATGCATACACTTTGATAGTCAAGATGCAATAGGTAGGGCATGAAGCATGACGTATAACGGAAAGTCTCGTCATATATGACATAGACATGATACAGTTAGAAAACTACTCTATAGTGTAATTATCATAATTGACTATGTAAAATCAAAGGATAATGTGTCGGATCCACTTATAAAAAGGCCTAACTAGAGAGAAAGTTGAAAGATCATCTAAGGGAATGAATTTATGACTTAGGAAAAGTCATCATGGCGGTAACTCTATCTAGCCGACTGGAGATTCCAAGATCTAGATTCAAGAAAAAAACAAAGTTGTGAATGACGGTTCGACATTGTCAACAAACTCAATCCATTCTCATGATGAAGACAATGCTCAGGGACAAGGATACAACATTAAGACTTGCTAATGAGTTAATAATGCTTAATGGTTTTAATGATTTGCTAAGTTTGGCAGAGTTGACCAAATAGTGTATCTACGTGATAACACGGTTAGGAACCACCTATGTGAGTGTGAAGTTTAAGCCGTTTCAAAGAAAATGATTGTTAAAAGCCCATCTCTCTATATACTCATGAAACCAGGAGGTGTTCATGGCTAAAACGAACACAACCGTAAGAACCATAAACGATAAAGGGTTAATTGTGTGACATATGGTTGTCTAGGTATACACCAAAGCTCGACGGTTCAAAGATATCACATCTATCGATTGACCGAGTATATTCGACATATGTTCACTACGGAAAGTCAAAGGGGAAACCTACTTATCCAGATGCAACTAATTCTTGCTTGTAAAGTACACATAATTGTCCGTTTCTTTGTCTTGGAGTCATTCCCCATTCATGTGGGGGATTGTTGGGTTTTAAAAGGTGTGAATGGAAAATGAAGAGTTGTGACTTTTATGAAAGGTTGCGACTTTTACGAAAAGTTGTGACTTTTATGAAAAGTTGCGACTTTTATGAAAAGTTCTGATTTTTATGAAAAGATATGACTTTTATTAAAGGTGACGACCTTTTCGAAAGATTGTGACTTTTACAAAGGTTTGTGACCTTTCCGGTAAGGCACAAGAAGAACCTTTTTCGTACTACCCTTTGTTTTCTATAAATTGAGGGATTTTATCTCATTTTAAATATATATATAATATAGAAATTATGAACTTCTTCTTCTACTACTAAATCTAGTATTCTAAGTGTACTTTACTTTCGTTGAGTGGCTCGCTGACACTAGCGTTTTGGGTATCAATACACTGGTGATTGAGATCATTCTACCCTGGAGGATATATTCTAAATCAAACCTCGGATACTAAAGGGGAATAATTTCCTTAAGGGGACACTGTGCATTTAGTGGGCTTGACCTGTTTTTCCAAATTCTGGTATGTGTTACAAATTTTAGATTTGTGAATTAATTTATGTTCTTCTGTTCTTCACCGGTTCATTAAACTTTGGTAACTTCGTGTTTCTGTAAAGTTTGTTGGAATCAATAAGATTCTTTAAACACAAATTAACAACAATTCTTCTTTAAGAAAAATATTTCATATATTTTTTGTTCTAATCTATTTCTGATTCTAGTTTCTCTACCAGTTTTAATTTTCTAGTTGTTAAAATGTTCTTAAACTTTGTAGTCTTACCAAGTTTTTCAAAGTTTTGTTCTAAGTATGTTAGGAATACAAGATGAACAACACCAAGTAACAACATAGATTATCAACATATATCTAATGTCTTTATTTGAGAAACTAAATCGAAAGGATATATTTAGATCTTGATCACTTACTGAGTGATTTTAAAAAATATTAGTATGTATCAAAGATATCACAAGAATACTTACCTTATACTACTATGAAACTAATAAAGGTCGACAATTAAATTCTCAATATTATTATTAATAATCTATGCAATGTGTCCTTGAGAATGAAAAACACTTATTTTTCTATATAAGAAAAAAGGTGGTTGTCAACTTAATAAAACTCTAAAAGAATAATCTAGAACTTATAAATCCTAATTGATGGAAAACTAGAACTAAAATCCTAATATTTATGATTGAATTAAGGCCTTTTTAGGTTGTTTTGGCTATGGTTGCTAGTTTAAGCTCTTCTGAGACTGACCTCTATTTGGGTGTCACTTTGGACCTCTTTAAGGTTGAACTTTTTTTAACCCAAATAAAGAAAAAAAACTAATTTTGTCAAGCACAAAATTTAACTTTCAAAATTTAAGTTTTGGTAGGTTTTTAAGTGAGGTTAAGTCAGTTGATATAGAAAGTTAAAAGCTTACACGCACCCCTCCACCTTTGTTCCTTAGCTTCCAACCCAATAACTATATTTTCTGTTTATATGTTCCCTATTTTGGGATCATATTTTTATTTTTTTTAAGTGTCTAGTAAATGATTCAAATTATCTAAGAGCAGTAACTTATTAGAGTACTCATTAAGTAGCTTTTAATTTAATCTGAGACACTAATCATTAGATTTTAAAAAAATATATATGTGATAACTTATATTTATTCACAGTAGATAAAAGGACAATTATGTCTAATCATTTTCCAAAAAATAAGAAAGAACATAATTCAATTAAATTGAACCAATGAAATGGTAAAATTACAATTATGAGTCAAAATTATCTAAACTATCAATATTAATATTATTGACTTATATAGTATCATATGACATTGAGTCATTGACATATTAATGTGTATAGAGACAAGAAAAGGAATTTGAATGTTGACCACACAAAAGTTGACTGAATCATAAAAATATATTTGCCTATTTTATGAAAATGATTTTCTTGCTTAGATTATTAATTGTTTTTTGCAGGTGCTTAAGATCGGTAGGTTTGGTTAATTCTGATTTTTTTATCAAATCTAATATAAATCAAAACACCAAACACCAACTATAAAATCCCTTCTTTTGTTCCATAATTTTTTATCCCTCAATTGCATTTTCTATTTCTCTATACAAGTCCTCCACTTTGGAGACTATATTTAAGTTTTCTTTTCTATCGTCCAAAAATATTTTTTAAGATTTGTGGATCAAAATCTAGAATGCAATTGGGAGAAGCAATCAACCAGCACCTACAACTCTCCTGTTGATACTATTTGAGGGCTCATAAGTGAGTCCCCTTGTGCTTCCCATAATTTGTGCACTCATGTCTCAATTTTCTTTTTTCCCTTATATAAATATGTATGTTTGTTTTTCTCTGTACGCACTCTAGTTCGAGATTCACACAGGTTCATCTTGATTATAAAACCACTAAAGTAATTCTTTGGTGCCTCAATTTTTTGGGCCCACAATTTATGTATATATTCAAAAACAATTATTGAAAATTTATATTTTTTACATGTTTACTTCATAAGATTCGTGAACTTTTTGAGACAATCCTAAATTCAAACACTCATTCAATAAGAATCAATTGAGTGTTCCTTAAATTGTAGAATGTCAAATAGAAAAATTGTGATCACAACAACATGAGAAGAGACAATATCTATTTGACAACTCATGCTTTTGTGATCGTAGATTCTTTCAATTGTCATCCCCGAGGAACACACATTTGATGATTTCGCCTCTACGAATTGATGGATAATAGATTCACCATTGGTTTACCAGATATAAATGGTATACTTAATTCTATTGAAAAAAATAATGACAGTAATTTCAATTCCGCATAGAATAGAAAAATTTCTAGCTTTCTTACATAACTTCTTTTTTTTTTTTTACATTTTGGAGAACACAATCTCCTCAGAACGCTTCTAATTTATGAAATTCCTTTCATATTTTTTCTTTATGTGAGAACTCCTTCTTATCATGATTATCTCAATAAAAGATGCAATATATAAATATGTTGGTTAATGAATGTGTTTATATCAAATCAATGTGCTGTAAAAAAAAATATTTATATAAGGGAAACAAAAACTATGACATAAATACACTAAGTTACTATACAGAGTGTGGGAAATCCTCAAGGAGACTCAAAAACGGGCCAGGCAATCATTAATTTGTGCTTTTCAGGTTCATAATCATTTCATAGGAAAGATGTTTAGAGAATGTTCAACATTGTTTCTAAAAACTTCTTATTTTAAGAAGCATTTTAAAAAAATAAATTAACTATTGATATTATATTAACATGTTGATTTAAATATAATTAAATATATCAAGCAGAACAAGTTTTAAAAAATATTCTACAAATTAAATACTACCTGTAAAAGTTCACCATTAAAACAATTAAATATAAGTGATATATTGATAAATATGCATATATGACAAATATATTATGGTCTTAAAAAATATATATTTATGCATTTTTTTAAGAAACCTAAATTTTTCGTTTTAACGTTGTTTTGCTGATCGGCCAAACTACCTTGATTTTTCAAAAAAAAATAATTTTTTTCTCAAAATAAGTGTTTTTGTCCTCCTAATAGCAATGCCAAACAAGCTCTTATTTTATAATGGCATTATTTTTGGGAGGCCAAAACACTTATTTTGAGAAAAATAGTTTTTTTAATATAAAAAAATAAGGTATTTTGCCAATCAGTGGAACTACTATTAAATAGGAGGAGAAGTAATTTTTCAGGTGTTGAGAAGAAACTAATTTACTTCTTAAAAAAAGAAGCAAAAACAGAAAATTATCTTTTCTAGACCAACTATCCTTGTTTTTTTTTTTTTAATCAACTATCCTTGTTATATATACATATTTACCAATATATTTCTTATATTAATTTTTTTTGTCGTTAATTTGCGTATGTAGTGATTTAATTTGTGGAATGATTTTAAAATTTATTTGTTCAATATTTTCAAGTATATTTAAATTGTTATGTTCATACTTAAATTATTTTCTTATTTATCTATATAAAATATTGAAAATTTTAATATATACTTATTAATAAATGTACATATTAATTTCAATAAAAAAACAATATACTTATTAATAAATGTACATATTAATTTCAATAAAAAAACAAAAAATTAACAAAAAATTTAATAATAAATATTTAAAAATTATTTCTCTCTTTAAAATAATCTTCAAATTAAAATTTGTATTGATACTTGTCTTTTTCGTAAATTGACTCTTAAAAATAATTTTAAAAAAATGATGGTCAGAGACGACCTGCTTATCAAATACACTTTTTGAATAACTAGGCAGACACAAATTTTTCTATTTGTCAAAGGCACTTTTCTAAAAACCTATTTTTAATTTATTCTTTAAAAGTTTTTTTTGCAGTAATATCAAACACGATCTAATTATGCGAAAATAATAAGCTATTTAGATGAAATAAATAAGGAAGATTAGAAGTCTAACATTTTAACTAATTGAATGATAGAAAAATTGTGAGGAAAATGGTGTCTGTGATTGTGGGGGAGGGGGAGGGGGAATAGGAAACCAATAACATTTAATAAAATATTATTAATTACTTAATGATATAGGGTAAAATAGTTCATCAAATTTTAATGAATCTTTTGGTAAGAGTACTACAATATATACATAGACATATAGCTCATTATTGAATATTCTTTTCCCAAATTGTGGAAGATGCAAAGAATTCTATTCACGTTACTTTTTCAGAATTTTACACAAATCTTATATTGTTAAAAGCTAATTATATTTTATTTTTATTCTTTTTAAAATTATATAAAAAAAAAAATTTGGTGGAATCCAGATACGTCTCAAGACGCCATGTGAATTGCATTCCGATTTCGAATGCATCCCTCAATATTCCAATACATTGTCTTTCGGTTTCAACTGCATCACACAACGTCCCGATACATTATGTTTTTGTGTAAACTGATGATCCAGTAATAGGAGATAGTAGAGATTTTTATAATTTTTTCAAATGATAGAAAATTTTAAAGAATATGGTAAAATAAATTGTATATTTATGTAGTTTTTTCTAATTATTAATAATGGAAAGGAGAAGTGAGAATTATTTACAAAAGAGTATAAGGAAGATACAAATGATATACTCATAATGATGATATATATCCGCACGCCCACAGTAAATCAATCAAAATAAATTATATTTTATCAACATTAATTATTCCATTTAATGTAACCATTAAATATAACATATTCATTTCATATTTTATCAGCATAACTTCTGAAACTCTATTTTCACAAAAAAAAAAGAAGGAAAATTACGTAACTAAGCAAACTTATACTATTTAACTACTCATTATAACTATAGTTTGCTATAATTACCACTCGCGACTAACATTATACATTAATTACGTGGGCTGACTTCGAGTTTGTATAATTAGTCGAGTTTGTATATGTATAATTCTCCAGGATATACAAATACATATGTATAATATACAATTATTTAACATATATACATATACAATTCACCTCTCTCCCACTCTCTGCCCTTTCTCGCTCGCCTCTCTCTTTCATCTCTCAATCTCACTCAACTCTCTCCTCTCTCTCCCAATCTCGCTTGCCATATATACAAATATATATGTATAGTAGACTATTATATACAATTATATACATATACAATTCACTTCTCTCCCACTCTTTGCCCTCTCTCTCACCTCTCTCCTTCCTATGTCGATCTCGCTCGCCTCTCTCCTCCCTCTCCCAATCTCTCTTTCTATATATACAAATACATATGTATAATATACAGTTATCTAACCAATATACATATAAAATCCAACTTTGTCCCACTCTTTTCCCCCTCTCTTGACTCTCTCCTCTCTCTCTCCCACTCTCGCTCGCATATCTCCTCCATATAACATGTAACTACAAATTGTAATTTACAAACTATAGCTATGAAAAGAAATTAATTATTTTTAAGTGGCTATATGTGAAAGTTTTTTAAAAAATAACTTTTGAAATCCTTAAATTTCCGTTGTTTTTTTGCCTGCTTTATATTTCAATAGAAGATGTTGGAGAGATGAATGACTTCAATTTTGTAGATATACACAAGTTCCTTTTAAATATTTGCCTGCTTTATATTTCAATAGATGTTGTTGTTGTTGTTGTCGTCATTGTGGTTGCTGTTGTGGTTGTGTTTGTCGTCATTGTTGTCGTTGTTGTTGTTGTCATCGTCATTGTTGTCGTTGTTGTTGTTGTTGTCGTTGTTGTTGTTGTTGTGTTTATCATTGTCGTCGTTGTCGTTGTCGTAGTTTTCATTGTCGTTGTCGTTATTTTTTTGTTGTTGTTGTGGTTGTGGTTGTTGTTGTTATTGTTATTGTTGTTGTTGCTGTCGTGGTTGTGGTTGTTGTGGTTGTCGTTGTTGTTGTTGTTGTTGGTGGTGGTGGTGGTGGTGGTGGTGGTGTTATTGTTGTTGTTGTAGTTATCGTTGTCATTGTCGTTGTCCTCGTCGTCGTTGTTGTTGTCGTCGTTGTTGTTATCGTGGTCATCATCGTCGTCGTCATCGTCGCCGTTGTTGTTGTTGTTTTTGTTGTTGTTATTGTTGTTTTTGAACTAGTGCCAAAGTTAGAAATTTCGTTAAAGGTGTTTAAACATTAAAAAAGTGAACTTTTCTTAGCACAGTGAGTTCATAATATTTTTTCGATAGATGAATGGGTGCATCCTAATTTCAAATTAAATTACATATCATCTAACTAAATCATAAAAAAACTTGATTTCTAAAAATATCAATGATATAAAATAAAATTTAACACAGAAAAGTTGAGAAAAATAATTTTAACTACTTGTTCTAGTTCATAGTAAGTGAATTGTTGAGACTCTTTTCATAATTTAAAATAAGAGATTTTTTTATAGTTCAAGAGAATTGTTAAAACCTTTTCCCCATATGTATCATTTTGTAATGAGATTCTTAAAGAAGAAATTAGAAATAATCAAAAGAATACTAGTGGAAACTAAAAAGTGATTTTTAAGTTTATCTTTAAATTTAATCCATAAGGTGCTGTTAACATTAAAATTTACTTGATAAAAAATATAAAGAAACTATAAAAATCCTGGACAACTATTTCTATTTCTTTCCTTTTAATTTTTTTGTGCTAAAATGCAAGGAATTGAACTAGGGACCTTAGTGTGACGTCCCGCCACAATTTCAGTCGGGTTCCACGTCCGGAAAGGGGAAGATCGTTCTAGAGTTGTGCGGAGAACTCTAGAACCTTTTGGAATCCTCAAGAAGGCTAGAGAAGGTCCCAAAGTAGTGTAGAATTTTCTAGAAAAGGGACCAAAGTGTAAATATTTTAGGGACTTGTAAAGTAAATATTAATTGCACTTTAATCCATAGGAAGTAGTATAAATACAGGTGCCCCTCGTTTGCAAAGGCACCAAGCAAAGTTGTAAAGCATTCTCTAAGTTTAATACAAAACCTTCTTCAAAGCTCTCTTTTGTTCTTTCTAAGTCCTTTTCAAGCATTCTCTTAGAGTTCCAAGTCTTAAAGGCTTCCTTGAGCTTACAAGATATTGAAAGATGAGTGAGTACGTTATCGAGGGCCGCACGGAGTCTTAGCAAATACTCTAAGTCTGTGACAACGTGATATCAGAGTGAGTTTGGTTCTAAGGGAATGGCTACCGAAGAAGAAGTGAACGGCGCTAGCACCACCAATGTCTGTATGGATGGGAGAAAGAAGAACCGAAAGGGGAAGAAACACCAAAAGGGTAATGAGGAGGTTCTGCCCGATCCCACACCTAGCGAGGCGTTAACATCTCATCCGCCCTCGACTGCCGAAGCAAGTGGCGATGAATTGGGTGAAGTAACCATAGACGTCACCGCTGGAGAAGAGTAGGTCGCAAGGGTGGAAGTGGCAAGGCAGGCCGTGGAGATATTAGGCCGGCGCATTAATGTGATCGACGAAAATTTCAAGACCCTTGAGGACTTCACCCTTGAGGAGAATAAAAATATCCGTAAGGAGTTGGAGGGTCGCCAGCGGGCCGAGTTTGAGATGAAGGAGGCCATCACTGCCTTGGAGTGTCAGCTTATGGATGCGCTTAGCACGATCGAGACGCTGAAGGCCGAAGTTAAAACACTCAAGGAAGGCACGAAGGTTGGAGAGTCTGTATCACCCGACCGTGATAGGGAGGCCAGGGTCAAGGCTCCCAAGCCACCCCTATTCAAGGGCGTCCCTGACGCTCAAGAGGTGGAAAACTTTCTATGGCACTTGGAGAATTACTTCAAGTGTAGTCGGGTGAGAAGCGACGAGAATAAGATCAACACTGTCGTGTTACATCTATCTGAGATGGCTATGCTATGGTGGAGGCGCAAAGAGGCCGAGAATGGGAAGGGGACGTGCACTATAAATATGTTGGAACAATTCTGCGAAGAATTCAAGAAAGCCTTCTTCCCTAACAACGTCGTGTACGAGGTTAAGCAAGTTCCGAGAATTGAAGCAAACGGGAAGCATTCGGGCATACGTGAAAGAATTCATAACTCTAACGCTTCAAATTCCCAACCTCACAACGAGGACATGCTGTTCCACCTCATGGACGGACTGCAGAATTAGGTCAAGACGGAGTTGGAGCGGCGATAAGTCAAGACCATAGACGAAGCCATCACACAAGCCGAGTCCTTGACGGACTTCAAGAACGAACGGCATGACAAGGTAAAAGGCAGGGAGGCAAGAAGTAGTTATGAAAAAGGTGGGGGAGATTGTAGCCGAGGCAAGGAGCAGCAAGCACACCCCAAGAAGCACGACCCCCACAAGCCGGACAGTATCGGGCGCCAGAATTACACGGAGAAGCGAGCGCAGACCAACAAAGGAGATGGCTGCTACATATACGGTGGACCGCACAGTTATGCTAGGTTCCCTGAGATGAAGAACCTTGGTGCCATCCTACGTGAACGGAAGGAGAAAGATGCACAAGAGAAAGGTCAGGACGCGGACACGACGCAGAGCAGACCGAGAAGCCAAGAGACTTCATCATGCAGTATGTAGACATCTCCATAAATGGACAACCAGCTCGTGCAATGGTAGACTCAGGGGCCGAAGCCAACATTATGACCAAGACGGCAGCAGATAGGTTAGGGTTGAACTATGTGCCAAACAACACCCGCCTCAAGAATGTTAACGCCCCACCAACTCCCGTGTGCGGGGTCTCCCAAAGAGTAAGCATCACGTTGGGGAAGTGGCAATGAAAGACAAACTTTACCGTCGCTCCTCTAGATATATTTGATATCATCCTCGGGCAAGAGTTCTTCCAGCGCTGTCACACGATGATCGACCCCTACCTCCAACGACTCATGGTCATGGAGCGGGAAGGGTCATGCATGGTACCTCTAGTCAAGGTGCTGAAGAAGGAAGAACACGCCCACTTATCATCCATGCAAATTGTGGAGGGTCTAAAGAAAGTAGAACCGATGTTTCTAGCTACCATTGCAAGTTCGGGAGAAGACAATGGTACTATGGAGTCCTTGCCACCGCTCATAGAAAAGGTCCTTGAAGAAAACAAGGACGTGATGCCGGACGAGCTGCCGAAGACTCTACCTCCGAGGCGCGAGGTAGATCATAAGATAGAATTAGAAGTTGTAGCCAAGCCACCTGCACATGCCCCTTACCGCATGGATCCACCCGAATTAGAGGACCTAAGGAAGCAGTTGAAGGAGCTCCTTGAAGCTGGTCACATCCGTCCATCCAAGGCACCTTATGGCTCGCCAGTGCTGTTCCAGAAGAAGAAAGACGGGTCGTTGCGCTTATGCATTGACTATCGGGCGCTCAATAAGGTCACAATTAAGAACAAATATCCTATCCGGCTAATTGCAGATCTGTTTGATAAACTTGGACAAGCCAAGTACTTCACCAAGATGGATCTCCGGAAAGGCTATTACCAAGTGCGCATCGCAGAGGGGGATGAGCCAAAGACAGCGTGCGTGACTAGATACGGAGCATACAAGTGGTTGGTAATGCCTTTCCGCTTAACCAACACACCCGCCACCTTTTGCACGCTGATGAACAAAATATTTCATCCCTACTTGGACCAGTTTTTGGTGGTGTACTTGGATGACATAGTCATCTATAGCAACACCTTAGAGGAGCACGTGGAGCACTTGAGGAAAGTCTTCCAAGTCTTATGGGAGAACCAACTTTATGTCAAGCGGGAGAAGTGCGAGTTTGCCCAGCACGAGGTGCACTTCTTAGGCCATGTTATCAGCCAGGGCGAACTACGGATGGACGAGACAAAGATTAGGGCGATACAGGAGTGGGAGGCGCCCACAAAGGTGACCGAGCTACGATCCTTTCTTGGACTTGCAAACTATTACCGCAGGTTCATAAGTGGCTACTCCGCCAAAGTTGCTCCATTGATCGAGTTATTAAAGAAAAATAAGTCGTGGGTTTGGAGAGAGGAGTGCCAAAGAGCATTCGAAGGTCTCAAGGCCGTAGTGACGGAAGAGCCGGTCTTGACGGTTCCCGACTTCTGCAAGACCTTCGAAATACATACAGATGCCTCAAACTTTGCCATTGGGGGAGTCTTGATGCAGGATAGACACCTAATAGCATTCGAAAGACGCAAGCTGAACGAGACCGAACGGCGTTACACGGTGCAGGAGAAAGAGATGACGGCCATTGTACATTGCTTACGCACATGGAGACACTACTTACTTGGCTACAAGTTCGTGGTCAAGACCGATAACGTGGTCACTAGCTACTTCCATTCACAAAAGAAGATCACCCCGAAGCAATCTAGATGGCAAGACTTTCTGGCCGAGTTCGACTACGTCTTGGAGTACAAGTCAGGAAGAGGCAACGTCGTGGCCGACACACTGAGTAGGAAGGACGATCTTGCTGCCATCACTACAGCCCACTGTGACATTCAAGATGCAATCAGGGATGGCATGCGACACGATCCAGATGCAAAGAAGCTGATAGAGTTGGCTACACAAGGCAAAACCAGGCGCTTTTGGGTAGAAGATGGCTTATTTCTCACTACCGGTCGGAGGGTCTATGTACCCAAGTTCAGGTCTATCAGGAGGCACATCATAAAAGAAAGCCAGGACACACCATGGGCTGGGCATCCGGGGCAACGACGTAGGAGGGCGCTGATCGAGGCTATTTACTTCTGGCCACGCATGCGGGACGACATCGAGTGCTATGTGCAGACTTGTCTTGTGTGCCAACAAGACAAGGTGGAGCAGAGGCAACCAGGAGGGTTACTAGAGCCACTACCCGTAGCAGAACGCCCATGGGAGAGAGTGACTATGGACTTCATAACTTCCTTTCAGAAGTCCAACGGATTTGGTACGATAATGGTCGTGGTGGACGGATTCTCAAAGTATGCTACCTTCATGCCCGCCACAGCCGGTTGCACCGCGAAGGAAGCTGCTCGATTATCTTCTAAGAATGTGGTGAAATATTGGGGGCTGCCGAGACATATCATTAGAGATTGAGACCCCCGCTTTACAGGGAACTTTTGGAGAGAGTTGTTTGAGATACTTGGCACGAAACTTCACTTCTCCACAAGTTTCCACCCACAGACCGACGGCCAGACCAAATGCGTCAACTCCCTACTAGAGTGCTATCTCAGGCACTATGTTAGTGTGCATTAGAAGGATTGGGCCAGACTCCTAGATATAGCGCAGTTTTCTTATAATTTGCAGAGGAGTGAGTCCACCGGATGCACACCATTTGAGTTGGCGATAGGCCAACAACCCCAAACTCCGCATTCGTTGCCGGCTACTTTTGAGGGTAAGAGTTTAGGTGCCTACCATCTTGCCAAGGGATGGGAGGAGCAGCTTGACACTGCCAAGTCCTACTTGGACAAGGCAGCCAAGAAGATGAAGAAGTTCGCCGACCGCAAGCGTCGTCCCACGGACTATAGAGAAGGCGACAGGGTCTTGGTAAAATTCAATCCAAGACAGTTCAAGGCACTAAAAGGCGTCCATCAAAACTTAGTGGGAAAATATGAGGGTCCATTAAAGATCGTTGCCGAGGTGGGAAAGATCTCCTACAGGTTGGAGTTACCTCCACACTTTAAGATCCATCCGGTGTTTCATTCGAGCGTCCTCAAGTCGTACCATGAGGACAAGGAGGATCATAACCGGAACTGATCACAACGGGCACATACTGTCACCGCCTTGCACGACCGGGAGATTGAGGCTATCATAGATTATCAAGCCAAACGAAAGCGAGGACAACAAGCCAGCGCCATGTTCCTTGTGCATTGGAAGGGACAAACTCCAGAGGAGGCCACATGGGAGAAATATGAAGATTTGTGGCAGTTCAAGGACAAAGTCCAGGAGTTTTTACAGCAATGCTCCGCAGTCATCACATCATCAGGTGGGGGAGCGTGTGACGTCCCACCACAATTTCAGTCGGGTTCCGCGTCCGTAAAGGGGCAGATCGTTCTAGAGTTGTGCATAGAACTCTAGAACCTTTTGGAATCCTCAAGAAGGCTAGAGAAGGTCCCAAAGTAGTGTAGAATTCTCTAGAAAAGGAACCAAAGTGTAAATATTTTAGGGATTTGTAAAGTAAATATTAATTGCACTTTATTCCCTAGGAATTAGTATAAATAGAGGTGCCCCTCATTTGCAAAGACACCAAGCAAAGTTGTAAAGCATTCTCCAAGTTTAATACAAAGCTTTCTTCAAAGCTCTCTTTTGTTCTTTCTAAGTCCTTTTCAAGCATTCTCTTAGCGTTCCAAGTCTTAAAGGCTTCCTTGAGCTTACAAGATCTTGAAAGATCAGTGAGTAAGTTGTCGAGGGCCGCACAGATTCTTAGCAAATACTCTAAGTCCGTGACATTAGGCTCCTTATTGAAGAAGCTTACCGCTAGACTATAAATATTTGTTATAATTCAGAATTTTCATTTATTCATATGTACACATAATAATAAATATTTTATTTATATACACAATGCAATTTTCCGACGAAGGGTGTTCGGCTGACCACTCTTCGTCAGTTATATAGCTTTGCCCCTGACTTGCACCATAATACTTAGTTAAGGGTAAAAACACACTTAAACTATTTCACTTTTATTGAGTTTCATATATGAATTATTAACCGTATGAATTTTCTACCAAAATTATTACCCAATGGTTAGCGAAACATATCTAAACATTGACTAGATCATATATTTGTCTAAAAATGCTTCTAGGCGTGTTTGTCCATTAAATCTCCGTCCACCTTTATATATAACAACTCTATTTCCAGACATATTAATTTTTTCAAATCTATTTTTAATTGTTCTCTTTAAAAACTCTCCCTTTTCAAGTCGGAGATATCGTTGTCACCATAGATGAAACACAGTTAAGAAGGTGGAGAAGAAGATTATGGATGTCAAGGTTGTAATAAATTAATTTATACGAAGATAATTTTAATTTTAACCTAATACTAATTTATTTAGATTTGTCATGTTGGATTATTTTTCCACATGGAGTATCACAAGACAAAAATTCTAAACAAAAGAGAGAGTGTACATCTATCATCAGAAATTAATCAAAGTGTATTTCACCTAAAAAAATTTTACAAAGTAAGTTTATTTTTAGTGCATGAATTAAATCAAAATAATTTTTTATTAAAGAGTAAAATGATCGATCATTATTGAATAGATAAATTGGTCTTTCAACTTTTTAAATTTTGGGCCCACGTTTTGAATTTGAGACTTTGATTCTCAACCACCTCATTAGTCACTAGGTCACACCCTTAGGTGCTTTAAATTATTTTTGTTAGTTCACTTTTCATGCCATCAATAGTTAATACCTTAAAATTGTTTAATGTTAATATCTCAGTTTCTTACCTTGCATGTATAATATCAGTCTTGATAATTTAAGTTATTTAAACTATTTTTTCTAGTTATAACCTGATATTTTTTGTTTTGTCTTGATTGAATTATATAATGATAAATGTTTGGTTAGAAAGATTCTAAATTTAGAAGTGAATATTTAGATGTGTGGAATTAAAAAAGAAAAAAATCTAAAAACTAGAAATGAAGTTATGGAATTTTTTTTGAAGAACAATTCAAGAATTTTCAAGAACACAATGTTCTAAAGACTTGGCACAATCCAAGTAATAATATAGATACGAAAGATATCTAACATCTTAACTTGAGAAAATCAATCTAATAGATAGATTTAGGTCTTGACAACTTAATGAGTAATTTAAAATAACAATTAGTATGAATCAAAGATATCACAAGAAGAATTACCTTATACTATGAAACTAATAAAAGTTGACAACTAAATTCTCAATGTTATTATTAATAATCTCAAATGTAATGTGTCCTTAAAAATGAAAAACACAATATTCATATACAGGACAAAAAAGGTGGTTGTCATATACAGGACAAAAAAGGTGGTTGTCAACTTAATAAAACCCTATAAGATAATCTAAAACTAATAAAACAATAATTTGATGGAAAAGCTAGAAACTATAATCCCAATATTTGTGGTTAAATTAGGGCCTTTTTAGGCTCTTCTGGTCATGACTTTTGAGCCCCATTTGAAATAACTTTACTGTTAATTAATTTGACATTCAATAGTACATCAAATTAAATTTACTGTTAATTAATTAGAAATAACTTTTTTCTAAAACCAAAAAATATCTAGCAAGCAATAATAGATAAACTTACGAGAATAAGAGGTTGTGACATAATTTTTGAAAAAACAAAAATAAAGTATCAATCATACATAAACAAATAATAAATAACTAATTTTAGAGAGATCAAGATTGTTGTTCAAACACACCTATAGAACGATATCAAATTCACACCATAATCTAAATGGTCCCTTTCAATATCATAAATATAATCTCACATAACGGAATAACACTTTTCCATCCGCAAATCTATGTTTAGATATAGCTAAATAACTTAATGTATGTTATAGAGTAAACAATTCCTTCCTCCATTTCCATTTTTAGAGTTGGAAGAATTTTTCGTTAGGAGATCTTATAAGTAGTTAAATTAATAAACTATCTAAATTTTCACTTTATTGATAATGATTCAACTCCTCACCTTATAATATGTTTCGACCTTATAAAATAAAAAATAAAAATCTCTTCATTAGCAATGATTTGCTTCAGTTGATTCATATTAGAACCACCTATTTCTCATTCCTAGGCTGATATTAGGTCAAATCTGTGAAGACTCCAACCCACTCCTTTCAGCATAGGAAAATAATTGGTTTTATATTATATTTTTAATCTGAATTTAATACTAGTAATGAAATTTATAAATTCCTTTTTCTAAATGGCAAACAGTATTTAATTTAAGGGATAATTTCAGAGACCACCCTCCAGGTTTCGCACACTCATCTCTTCTGTGATTTACGATATTATATCTACCTCCCTTATTTCCATTTTCTTGTAATCATTCTTTAAATTTATTTAAAATAAATATAAATTAATTTAGATTTGACAATTTTACCCTTATGTATGAAAGTTTAGATCTAATTTTCGACGATTTATCTTTATTTGTTGGATCATGTTTCTTCTTCACTCGTGAAAATATTCAACTAGAACAAAATCTAATCGTTCTTATCGAATTTCTCTCTTGGAGAGCTCATTTTTATCTTCTATTTGAAGAAATTGTTGTCGAAAAGTGTTGTGTTATTGTGGGGAAAAAGTCTACGTGAATTGGTAAAGGTGAATGGAGAGGAAGAGTTAATATTTGGTAAAAATGGCGGGTCAGCTTGACTGAAGACTTTGATTTTTGTTGGATTAAAAAACAGGTATTTGTGCTGATATATTTTTAAGTATTTGTTAAATGAGTTGTTTTTTATATAATATTTATTAATATGAAGAAATTAATATAAAGAAGGTAAAATTGTCAAATCAAGATTAAATAATATTTATTTTAAATAGGTTTAAAGAATGGTTACAAGTAAATTAAAATAAGGGAGGTAGACATAATATTGTAAACCACAGGGGAGATGAGTGTTATAGAGCGAAACTTGGAGGGAGATTTCTGAAATTATCCACTCGCTTAATTTAATAGATAATTACTTGACTTTCTTGGAGGTCAATTGTGGAATTTCCTTCTATGTAGTATTAATCTTCTATTCAATTTGGGTTGACTGGGAAAATAATGAATTAATAATACTAATAATTTATTTTCCTATTTTATGATGTTTATTTTCTTATAAATAATTAAGATTATATTTTTGTTAGGTTTCAATATTGATAGGTTTGGTTTTTTTTATTGACTGGTCAAATCTAATGTAAATCAATATATATGGTTTTTTTTATTGACTGGTCAAATCTTATGTAAATCAATATATATGGAATGTTATTTACTAAATTTCCAATTATTTTCTTAAGAAATATCTCACACCAACTGTAAAAATATTTCTTTGGTTCCTTACTATTCTATTTTGTTTTTTCGGTCAGCATATAGGATTCAGAGGTCATAGAGTACATTTCTCATTTCTACAATTTGTAAAACATATCGAAATAAATCATGTCATTTTTGTCTAGATTGAAGAAACACAATGAAAAAGCTATACTAAAAAATTCAAAGGACATTTTTTCTTGACGTGAAAAACAAAAATTTACTAATGTGGTGCTCATTTTTTCACTTTTAAGTTATCTAATTGACTATAAAAAAATATGATTAACATTTAAAAATAAATAAATTTTACTTTAGTTGAAAATTAGTGTTTAATAATGAAAATTTGAAATGTAATTTGAAGTTGTGTTTCAAATTGAAAGAAATCTTATTATAGCTTATTTACTAACTCATTTTAAAAATAATATTACATTCAAATATGGATATTAGTCTACATATTATAAAAAATATAATGAATTGTTATAAAAATTAATGTTATTAGGTCAATTGCACCGTGGGCAACAAGGGATATATATAAACTTGTGCACTCATGTCTCATTTTTCGTTACCCTTTCTACAAATTTACATGTTTGAGATTGACACACATTAAACAAAAAAAATGTATATATCGTATATCTTATTATGATAGTCTTGGTAAGAAATAGCTCTGAAATGCAAAAAAAAAGGTGAAAGAAAGACATAAAATATAAGCGTTTTGAGGAGATCACGTTCTCGAATATGCGAAAAGTTGTGTGTAGGAAAGCAAATAAGAAAGCAATAAATGTGTTTCTTTTGTTGATTCCTTACACACAGAATTTTTAATATATTAGAGAACATGACCTATTCACAAGCTCTTCTTTTGTGGACTTCCTTTCACCTTTTTTTTACTTAAGAGTTTCTTCTTTCTATGCTTATCACAATTAAAAAAATACGATGTATAAATTTCTTATTGAATGAGAACAAGCCTGTATAATATCTGAGTTGTTGCTACCGTCAACAATTTAATTTATCAATCCCATTGATAATATGTAAATTGTTCTTTCACCTAAAACCTGATGATTCTTAGATGAGTAAGTATATATTATTTACTCCTAAATATCTAATATACATCGGTAATTGAACAAGTTTTACCAAATACATACCTTGTACACAAACATAAATTAAATTGAACATGCATGTCTACATGAACTTCGAATAACTTTTCTTTTCTGTTCGAGAACCTAAAGTATTAATTTGTTTCCCAAAATTTAAATACATCCACATAAATTGGGAGTACATCTAGGATTCAGAGATCATAGGGTACATTTCTTATTTCTGCAATTTGCAAAACACATCGAAATAAATCATGTCATTTTTGTCTACATTAAAGAAAAACAAAGAAAATGTTATACTCAGCGCAACTGATGTTCAGGGATTCATCAATCATACTCGAGGAGAACATAAGAAGGCCAAAGAAAAATTGAAACAATAAAAATGATAATGGAAACTTTGAAGAAGAAAACATAATCTTTAAAGAAGAAACCTGAACATATAAAGATATCACATCTCGAACAAGAACAAGCACATGAAGTTGAAAAGGCTAAGGTGCAGAAACTTGACACCAAGTTGGAGCATGCTCAAGCAAAGCAAAGGGAGATTGAGCAACTCATGAATCCAGTTCCTTGAGGGATTAAATCTAGCGCTCAACCTCTACCTCCTCTAGCGTATGCCGATTTTTTTTATAAGCGGTGGTCGACATTTAAAGAAGAGAACAAATTAGAAGGAAAATATATTTTTATCGTTGGGATTTCATTTTTTTTTCTAGTAGAGAAGTTTTTTCGTTTAGTTATCAACATCTCATAGATTCTCGTTAATGTTTAAGAAAAAATTACTTGTTGAAAAAATAAATAAATAACTAAAGAGTGGCAAGATAAACTTTAGTGTTTAATAAATTCTCCTTAAATGCTTTTAGTTTTTAGCTTAAGTTATTGTAAACTTTTATTCTAAAAGAAAATTGCTCCTTCTATACTTGCTCTCCGATTTGGAGATCATATTTATAGTTATTTTTTTTATGTCCTTCAAAAAATATCCCAAATGTATGAACTATTTCAAAATGGGTATTTTAACCAATATTATTAAATCTATATTCTCATTATTCCTATTTCTGTGACGGTTCAAAACACCAATTACAACTCTAGGTTTCCAAAGATTAAAACTATATATTGTAACTTATGTAGAGATGTTCAATTTACTTTATTTATGTGTATGAGCAAATTTGTTCAATAACCGCTTTTACTACATTTAAAGAGTATATATATATATGATGTGTTAAATAAAAGAACATATTATAGATGGTGTGAGATATTAAATTTTTTACTGTATTTATTAGCATTTCTGTCAAATTTGCTTCAATATCTTTATGTTAATTTCGATAGAGTGGTATTGATTTATTTTTTCTTCCTGAAATAATGCATATGCGACTTTGTTTATTTAATTGAAAGATTGTAAAGTAAGAAAAACAAAGATATAATAGTTGTCCTTAGCTTGGGGTTGCTACTAATTAATTCATAAATAACCCTCCAGTCTTAATGGAAGGGTAAAAACTCAATTCCAGGTTCGCTAATCCAAATATTGACCTTCATCAAATTTGTAATTTTTAAGTCCTAGAATTAGATATTCTTCCTCAAAACGTATATCCATCACCTAAGGGATCATGTCATACATACTCGCAAGTCAAAAAACACAATATAAAGTTGCGAGAAGATTTTTATAGGGGATACAGGTCCAAATACAAAAAATGATTGTATGAGTCATTACACTTCTATTAAGAAAGCGGACATTATTATGTTATAGCTAATTTAAAGACTATGGTGTGTAGAAATTTTAGAATGATATGCTTATTGTACAAGTTACATTAATTTATATAGTGATAGCTAAATATAGATTTGCCAACGGTGAAATGCTACTCAGTTACATAAGCACTTAAAGCTGCGAAATTGTATTTATGACATGGAAAGGACTATTTGGATTATAACCACAATTTGATATAGCTTTGGGAAAATTTATTTATACATGAAGTTTGATCTCTCAAAAATTACTTATTTGTTATTTTTTTTTATGTATGGTGAGTACTGATGACACATCATTATTTTATATTCTAAAAATAGCATTATAACCTCTTGTTCTTATAAGTTTATCTATTGCTTCCTAGTAAATTATTCGGCTAAGAAAGTTAAAAACTTATAACGAATTAATTATCTCTAAATTTAATTTGATGCACTATCATTATGTTTTAAAAAATATATCACATTATGTTTACTTATAATTACATAAAAGGACAACTATATACAATGTTTTTCCTAAAAAGTTAGATATTATGTAATTCAATCAAGACAAACCAATGAAATAGTCATATTACTATTAAAAAGTAAGTCAAAATAATTTAAACTATCAAGATTAATATTATAGACTACAACGTAGGGAATTGAATCAGTAACATATTAATGTATACAAAGATGAGAAAATCACTTTTAGGTATTCAAAGGTCGACCGGACAAAAGTTGAATTAATAATACGTCTGAATTGTTACGGATTATGATACATCCTTTAAGAAGAAATATTTAATGATATAAATTAAAGACTACTTTTCAGCGTTTGCCTTTTTATTATCATCAAGTTATTGTCCAAGAAAATGATAAGTATCTAAGAACCTCATCAGAAGGAAGGGTAACTATGCAAAAAGGTCTCAAAGATTCTCTTAAACTTTGAGATATTCACTTATTTTGGACTATGAAAAAAATCTCAACAATTTACTGAATGTTGACTAATAATCTATTTACATATTTTATGATATTGATTTTCTTGCTAACTAAGAATATGATTGTAATAGATTGTTAAGAGTGATAGATTTGAGATCTCAATAATTTACTCAATGTTGACTAGAGGGACCAATAATCTATTTACAAATTTTATGGTACTGATTTTTTGTCTAAGAATATGATTCTAATAGATTTTTAAGAGTGATGAATTTGAAATCTCAACAATTTACTGAATGTTGACTAGATGGACTAATAATCTACTTACATATTTTATGATACTGATTTTCTTGCTAATTAGAATATGATACTAATATTTTTAAGAGTGATAGATTTGAAACGTCAAAATTACTGGATGTTGACTAGAGGGAGTAACAATTTATTTACATATTTTTAATGATAATAATCTTCTTGCTAATATTATCATTTGGTAGGTTTTTTAAGAATGGTAGATCTGGAATCTTAACAATTCAATTAGAACTGTCAATATGGGTACTTCATCCGAGCTAATCCATACATGCTTCGTTATTTACTGGTCATGCCGGGCTAGTCCATTTTTTGTGTTGGTCAGAAAATGGTCAGCCCAACGCACAAGTACGTGGGCTACAAGCTTGCTGGGCCAGCCCACTTTTTAAAAAGTTATAGGGAAGATGAACAAGTACACCCTAGACTATGACCGAAATCCCAGAGACACATCTTAACTAAACTAAGTTCCTATTACCCTCCCCCCTCCCCCCAATCTTATTTTTTTTGTAATTTTGTGCACCTTTATAGCTTACGTGGGATCCAAATATCTCCTACGCGCCTCAATTGCGTGGGGTCACTGAGTGTGCCATGTAAGACAAAAGGTATATATTATTACAAAAAAAATAAATTCAGGGGGGTAATAGGACCTTAGTTTAGTTAAGGTGTGTCTCTGAAATTTTGGTCATAGTCTAGGGGGTGCTTGTGCATTTTCCCAAAATTATATTTTATTTTATAATTATTAAATTAAATTATAAATTCTAATTATCATTATTACATGATGTTAATGTTACTACTTATTAATTAAATCCACAAATAAAATTATCTTTATAGTATTTATTAAGTTTTTTTCAAGTAAAAGTATAAATATCTAATTAGAAATATTAATCTAATTGTTTTAAGTTTGGACTCTCTTTAATTTTAAATTTTAATATTATATAATATTTTTTAGACTTAAGTCATACGTAGCCACTTAAAGTTGACCGTATATTTCACTTAGACACTTCATTTTAGGTTGTTTCCTATTGAGCACTTTTATTAGTTAAAAAAAATACCTATTAAACATATTTTGGCAATCAACTAAAAACAAAAATTATGTGCCATACACGCGCGATGACATGACATAGTAGCTAATAAGAAAAGGACATGTGTCATTGGGCCCATAATAATAATAATAATAATAATAATATATTAAAAAATAAAATAAAATATTGTTTTTTTTGGTCCAAAAAAGAAAAAGAAAAACTCTCTTATGCCTTCTCTTCTTTGCCAAAACGTCTACCCCGACTTCCATTCTATCTCATTTTTTTCGTCGCCGGAAAACACATAACGGTCTCCGGGTTAAATCGCATACTCCGATCGTACACCTACGTTCTCTCCTTTATTCTAATTCAGTATTGTAGTTGCCATTTTTCTGAATCTCATTTTTTTCGAATAACAATCAAGATTTGTTGATATTTTTTCTTCTTCACTTTTATGGGTTCTTTAGAATTTGAATTCTTTAGTGATTTCAAAGAAAATAATTTCAGATTCATATTAGTTTTATCGAAAAAAATGAAGCGCCAAATTTATTTTTGTCTCAATTTGATTTTTATTACTTTAATTAATGCTTTTTGCTGCTATTCAAAGCTTTTGTTGAAAAAATTAATTAAAAAAATAAAGGTAAAAGCAAATGAAAAATAAAAGGATTAGAGAAAGAGAGTTACAGACTTTGCGGTGAAGAAGAAGAAGACAGGTCCATTTTATTTTTATTATTTTTCAAAACTTATCAAGTATATAAGCTGGAAAAAAAAGAAAAAGAAAAAAATATGATTTTTAATTGCTATACGCGCTCAAGGCGAGTACTTTTTTTGCCATGTCAGTATTTTGTGTATAATATAAATGATTTTTGAATAAATAAAGTGTTCAATAGGTACAAACCCTATTTGAGGTGTTCAAGTGAAATATGGGGACAACTTCAAGTGGCCGTAGATGACTTAAGCCTAATTATTTAATTAATGTTTATTGGCCCACAAGCCGGTAGCGATATTTCTCTAGCTCCACAAATCAGCAGACTTATCCAGGCTGGGCTAAAAAACCCTTTCTTAAATTGGCTTTTAAAATTGTAGCCCAACCCTATTAAATCCTGGTTAGTCCAGGCCGACCCAACAAGCCTACATATTGACGGCTCTAAATTCAATGAATGTGGACTGTAACATTTTATATATTTACATATTTTATGACAATGATTTTCTTGCTAAGATTATGTTTTGGTAGGTTCTTTTAAGTTTGATAGATTTAATTTAGTTTTGACTTCTAATCAAATCTATGTAAATCAATATATATGGAATGTTATTTATTATATTTCCAAGTTTTATCTTGTAAAAGCTCCTCATATCAACTATAAAAGCCTCTCTTTGCTCCTTAATTTTTCATCCCCCAGTTGCAATTTCTATTCTTTCTATACACGGCCTTCACTTTTGAGATCATATTTTAACTTTCTTTTATGTTGTCCCAAAAAGTAATTATCAAAATTTGTTGAGTAAAATGTGGAATGTAATAGTGAGAAGCAATCCACCAAAGCCAACAACTCCCTTGTCTATGAGTACCTTTGAGCTTATGTCAACACAATGTCAACATGTTGGCTATTGTTGCCTGTTTATTCTTCTCTCTGATGCTTATTATATTTTTTTTTGTGGGCTCGATTATATTTTATGCTTGCATTACTTTTTTTTATTTTTCCACTTTAAGTTTTACATGTTTCTTAAATTGATAAAAATTTAGGTGTTTTACCACAAATTTATACCAATCAATTTATTATTTAAGATTTTTGAAAAATGATTTATGGATTGAGTAATTAATGTTGAGGGTAAGACACGAAAAATATTTTTTGATATGCTGAAAGTGAAATTTTCTTTTAATATAATGGACAAATGAAAGTGAATGAATGGAATTTTTGAAAGTTTTCTACTAATTTTCTATGGTAAGATATACTCAAAAATTCAAAGGACATTTTTTCTTGTTTAGCAACTCTGTGTTCTTTTTTTTTTGACATGAAAAACAAAAAGTAACTAGTGTGGTTCTATTTTTTTTCACTTCTAAGTTATCTACTTGACTATTTAAAAATAAATTTCACTTTAGTTGAAAATTAGTGTTTAATCATGAAAATTTGAAATGCAATTTGAAGTCGTGTTTCAAATTGAAAGAAATCTTATTATAGCTTATTTACTAACTCACTTTTAAATAATAGTACATTCAAATATGGATATTAGTCTACATATTATAAAAAATATAATCATTTGCTATAAAAATTAATGTTATTAGGTTTTTGCACCGTGTGCAACAAGGGATATATATATATATATATATATATATATATATATATATATATATATAAACTTGTGCACTCATGCCTCATTTTTCGTTACCCTTTCTACAAATTTACATGTTTGAGATTCACACACATTAAACAAAAAATATTTTATATCGTATATCTTATTATGATAATCTTGATAAGAAATAGCTCTGAAATGCAAAAAGAAGTGAAAGAAAGACATAAAAGATGAGTGTTTTGAGGAGATCAAGTTCTCTAATGTGCGAAAAGCTTTGTGTAGGAAAGCAAATAAGAAAGCAACAAATATGTTGTTTTTGTTGATTCCTTACACACAGAGTTTTTAAATATATTAGAGAACATGACCTATTCACAAGCTCTTCTTTTGTGGACTTCCTTTCACCTTTTATTTATTTATATATATTTAAGAGTTCTTTCTTGCTATACTTATCACAATAAAAAAAATAAGATGTATAAATTTCTTATTGAATGAGAACAAGCCTGTATAATATCTGAGTTGTTTCTACTGTCAACAATTTAATCTAACAATCCGATTGATAATATCTAAATTGTTCTTTCACCTAAAACCTGATGATTATCAGATGACTAAGTATATATTATTTATAAATATCTAATATACATCGGTAATTGAATAAGTTTTACTAAACACATATCCCGTACACAAACATAAATTAAATTGAACATACATGTCTACATTAACTTCAAATAAATTTTGTTTTCTCTTCGAGAACCTAGAGTATTAATTTGATTCCCAAAATTTAAATACATCCACATAAATTGAGAGTACATCTAGGATTTAGAGGTCATAGAGTACATTTCTCATTTTTTCAATTTGCAAAACACATCGAAATAAATCATGTCATGTTTTTCTACCTTGAAGAAAAACAATGTAAGTTTTATACTCAGCGCAACTGATGTTGAGAGATTTATCAATTATACTTGAGGAGAACATAAGAAGACCAACGAGAAAATTGAAGCAATAAAGAGTGATACTGATTTTCTTGCTAATTAAGAATATGATTCTAATAGATATTTAAGAGTGATAGATTTGAAATCCTAACAATTTACTAAATGTGGACTAAAGGGAGTAACAATTTATTTACATATTTTTAATGATAATGGTTTTCTTGCTAATATTATGATTTGGTAGGTCTTTTAAGATTGGTAGATTTGGAATCTTAACAATTCAATGAATGTGGACTATAACACTCAATTATATATATATATATATATATATATATGCACAAGTACCCCCTAGACTATGACTAAAATCACAGAGACATACCTTAACTAAATTAAGGTCCTATTACCCCTCCCCCCCTCCCCCCCCAAACTTATTTTTTTGTAATTTTATACACCTTTTGTATTATGTGGCACACTTCGTGACTCCACGCAATTGAGACGCGTGAGAGATATCTGAATGCCACGTAAGCCAAAAAGGTGCACGAAATTACGAAAAAAAATAAAAATTCAGGGGGGTAATTAATATGATCTTAGAATAGTTAAGGTGTGTCTTTGAGATTTCGGTCATAGTCTAAGGGGGTACTTGTGCATTTTCCCTATATTTTATGATAATGATTTTCTTTCTAAGATTATGTTTTTGTAGGTTTTTTAAGCTGGATAGATTTGATTTATTTTTGACTTCTAATCAAATCAGTGTAAATAAATGCATAAGTACCCCTTCAATCTGTGCCTAAAATCTGAGAGACACACTTATACTATACTAAGGTCCTATTACCCCCTGAACTTATTTTATAAATAATTTTCTACCCCTTTTCGGCCTACGTGACACTAGTTTGAAAAACAAATATCATCACACGCTGGACCCACAAAATAGTGTCGCATAGGCCGAAAAGGGGTAAAATATTATTTATAAAATAAGTTTTGGGGGTAATAGGACCTTAGTATAGTATAAATATGTTATTGAGATTTCGGGCATAGGTTGAGGGGGTACTTGTGCATTATCTCTATTATTTATTATATTTCAAAGTTTTCTCTTGTAAAAACTCCTTATATAAACTATAAAAGCCTCTCTTTGTTCTTTAATTTTTCATCCTTCAGTTGCATTTTCTATTCTTTTTATACATGGCCTCCACTTTAGAGATCATAATTTAGCTTTCTTTTATGTTGTCCCAAAAAATATTTTTCAAAAGTTTGTTGACTAAAATTTGGAATGTGATAGTGAGAAGCAATCCACCAAAGCAAGCAACTCTCTTGTTTGTACTGCCTGAGGGATCATCAAGACAAGTCAGCCTAAAACACAACTAATACAATGAATGTGAAAGTAAAACTTAAATAAAAATCTAATACTATAGAATATTGCGAAAAACAAGTTCAACTTAATTAAAACCCAAAATCTGATTGTCACGTGTACAAACCTCTAAAGTATTGCAACTGAATCAAAAGAAAAATACAAGTCTCATGTGACCTTATTTCTAAAGTAGAACAAGATCATAAATAGGAGTAAGAAGGTCTGCTGAAATGACAAGAAGCTACCTTACAAATCGCCATAAGAAGCCTAAGACAAGGAGAAGAGAAAATATCACAAGGGTCCGGGCTAGTAACCTACAAAAATGTAGAAGCAAGGGGTGAGTATCAAACCACACAGTACTCAGCAAGTAAACTTCTAAACTCAATTAAGAGAATAAAATACAAATACTCCTTACACACCAACGGAACCTCCACAACTACAATCTGCATAAAATCAGCTCAACCTAACAGTTCACAGTTTCTCAACAACAATCACTTTAACAAATTACATATCCTCAACAACAACTCAATATTCCTCAATCACAACTTTCACAAAAAGACACTCACAATATCAGCAACCCACAATATCAAGTTCACCAAATAGAGGTAATCAATTATCAAGTACTTTCCAACCACCAACAAAACACAAGATCATCAAGAATGAAGGATGTCATAGGATGCAATGCAATATGACACCATGAAATGATATGCCTTAGAATACCAAGTACTCTGTCAACCGTATATACATGATACTCCTCGGAAATACAGCGAGAGTTCATGATCCATGGGGGATTCGCGAGGTACACATACCGACACTGATGATCTCCACGTGTCTATGTGGACGATCTCAACGCACTATCATAAAATCAAACAGTCTCCAGCACGAACGATCTCCACGTTTCCAACTTATAATCATATATATATAATCAATTCTTCGCACGGACGATCTCCACGTGCCCAAATTATAATCATACTTGAATGGGTGTCCACGTGCTAAAGTAAGTCTGTTCTACTTAAAGACTATCAATGTAAATATGTGAAATTTTAAACATTCATAATTTTGGCTTTAGATGTAATTCCGGGTATAGAAAAACTCTATTTTACGGTCCATACCTCATTTGAACACTATAATTATCAATTTGAATTAACACACATAATTTATTAAATCATCAGAAAATTTTCTTGTCAAAAAATTACATGCAATCAATGTTTGCCTCTTTAGAAGGCAAACAATGTATACTACCATATCTTTTAGTACATAATGAATTAGGTGAGCCATGACATATGAAAATTGAAGGTCAATGAGTTTTCTTTATGTAACGACCCATTAGATCGTTTTGAGCACTAGAACTATTTTAACCTGACCGCCGCTGCCTGCTTAAGACTAAAAGCTAGTAGTGAGACTTCTATTCTGCCGCCCTATCTAGTAAGAGCCTCTAAAGCTATGTTTGGCGTAATCAATATAATAGTTGGGCTCGGCTTTACTGAAGAAGAAGGGGCGAAGTCTCAACTACCAGACTACTACTATACCTTTCCGTAAATTTAAATAGGACTTTTAGGTTATCTATTTAATTATGGCTTTTTAGTTGTTGAGTAATTTTAAATAATTTTTTTAATTGATGGTTAATAGGTCAAGTCTATAATTTACTTAACACATGTTTTAGAATCAGTTAAAGTTAAATAGGGTTTATATTAGTTTTTTGAGTCAAAACATTGAAGGACAAAAGCAGTGCGGCGGGCACACGATTACGAAGAGGTATCGTGAGTGAACGAGGTAAAAATCCTAAATTTCAGCGTGATTCTCTTATAGTGTTCATATTATTATTATATTATATTTTGTTTTGAACACTAGAATTATTTTAACTCTTTCCATAAATTTAAATAGAAATTTTAGGTTATCTATTTAATTATGGCTTTTTAGTTGTTGAGTAATTTTAAATAATTTTTTTTAATTGATGGTTAATAGGTCAAGTCTATAATTTACTTAATGACCTACACCACTTAACACATGTTTTAGAAACAGTTAAAGTTAAATAGGGTTTATATTATTTTTTTAGTCAAAACATTGAAGGACAATAGCAGTGCGGCGGGCATACGATTACGAAGAGGTATCGTCGAGGTAAAAATCATAAATTTCAGCGTGATTCTCTTATAGTGTTCATATTATTATTATATTATATTTTGTTTTGAACATTATTATTATATTATATTATGGAATTGTGGGGAAAGAAAGAAAGGAAAGGGGATTAGGAGTTAGCGTTTAAGATTGAAATGGTGAATGTAGTTTTATGGTATTTGTAATATAATGGGTAGAGGGGGACAAATATTTAATGGCCATGATTAGCCAATGATGTCACTGACACTTGATTAGCATCCTTAGAAATTACATATTATATATCATGTATAATATATAGAGTTGATTTGCTGGAAGTTAAGGTCATGTCGTCTGGGAGGTTATTTCCTGTTAAATTTATTAGGTGTGTAGTTTTGACTAGGAGGAATTCTTGCGGTTTATCACATATATTTTAATTTTTTTATATATTAAAATATGTAATTAAGTATTATATGTATTGTAGTATACAAGTATTGCTAGATTTATGTTAATTGATGAAATTGAGACTTAATGCTAAGCTTGAATTTAAGAACTATGAGACTTGAAAAATTAACTCACATCAATATTAGGATCTTGATTATAAATTTGTGCTCTATGATTTATGGTTGATTTTATCTCACTAAAATTCTAGGTTGTCCTTGTCAGTTTGGATTCTAACTTTTGAGTGATCTTTGGGCTTCGAAATGGAAGTATAGAAAATATGGTGTGTACGGACACATTTACTTACGAATAATGTTTTTTTGATAGATTGTGAATGTTATGAAGCTTTACAAAATGGAAGGGCGGATCTTGAGGATTTGTGACACGTGTTTGACTTTTGAGGTATGTTAAGACTTTTAGACTTCGTTGAGGGATATTTTTAATTAAAGATTGAAATGGAATAGACAATGAGTAAGAGCGAAAGATGGGGGTCTCGTAGCAATGATGTGACAAGCATTGGTACGAGTACCAGTCTGATTAAAGGGAAAGTTGTTACCATAGTATGATAGATTGTAATTGAGAATGCCAAAGCATATGGGCATTAGCTGATGTATTTAGTGACTTGATTTCTTATGTGTGGCTGTATTTCTTTATTGAACCCGTATAATTGTGATAATTGAGATGTTGCATCATCCACTTTGATTGATATCATATTGTGCACATGCATTGACATGAGGTTGAGTATTAGTAAATGTCTAACACGTGGAGATCGTTCATGTTGAGATTGAGTTATGATTATAATTTGGGCACGTGGAGATCGTCCGTGCGAGTGATTGATTATGATTAAAAGTTGGGCATGTGGAGATCGTCCGTGCTGGGGATTATTTGATTTTATGATTGTGCGTTGAGAAAGTCCGTACAGACACGTGAAGATCGTCCGTGTCGGTATATGCACCTCGCGAGTCCCCTATGGGTCATGAACTCTCGATGTATTTCCGAGATTATCATGTATATACGGTTGAAAGAGTATTGGACTTCTGAGTCATATCATTTCATAATGTCACCTTACATTGCATCTCATTACATCTTTCATTGTCGTTGATTATGTTCTTATTTGGTGGTTAGATATTTCGTGAAATTTGATTGTCCCTATTGATGATAAATGGGTTTATAAATATATTATGGACTTGTAAAATTAAAGGACTATTTTCTTATACACTCCTGACACTACTGTTTCATTGTCGTTAAATAAAAATATACTGGGTACACGTGGTTTCATACTCATACTATACTTGCTGCACTCTTTTATTGTGCAGATTGAATTTCAATTTCTAAGGGCATTTCGTGGAGCTTTCACAGATGAGTTTGAATTAATTATCTCAGAGTTGTGGTGATCTACTTGGCTATTCTGTGGCCCACACCTCCCTCTATGTCTTTAGACATTATCATTTTATTTTAGTATTTAGAAAGGATATTTCTCACGTCTAGATTTGTGATTTAGTTCCTTACTTGTATCGTAGTTTAGAGACTCTTGTACGTATGACACCAAATCTTTCTTGTTTTTTAGGTTTCACCATTTAATACTTGTCAATGACGTAGCATTTGGGTATTGTGTTTCGTTTATCTTTCAACTTAAAATATGGATTAGATAACCGATAAAGGTATGGGGTTGACTTACGTATCGATTGGGAACATAGGTGCCATCGCGACTTGTGATTTAGGTAGTGATAAATTGGTATCAAAGCTCTAGGTTCGTCGGTCTCACGAGTACAACAATTGAGTCTAGTAGAGTCTTGCGAATCGGTGCGTAGATGTTTGTTACTTATCTTTGAGAGGCTATGGGACTTTAAGAAACTTCTATTCTTTCATTCCTTATCGTGCGTGTGATTGGGTTTAAGGTCAAAATGTCTTTGTTCCTTTCTTTTACCAATGGTGAGAAGACACTTTTAAATTCGACCTCGATAGTAGAGGATGTTGTTATGAGGTATAGTATGAATGTTGTGTGGTTTGCAGATAACTTGGTAAGGAGAGTTATGATCTTATTAAATCTAAGAATGAATGGCGACGTTGAAATTAGTAAAAAAAAGTTTTCTTGAGGTGTGATTTAGATAGGGATGTTTGAACTTTATTTTAATATATTAAGACGGTTTTATGACTCTTATTTACCATAAGTGGATAATTAAGAAATGATATGGTATAATGTTGATATCTTGAAGAGAAGGTAGGAGTAGGAAGATCAATTGATCAAATCAGACGATAATGATTATGGTAAGTCTATGAGGAGAAGTTGAGTTAGGGCAAAGACTATATATATATATATATATATATATATGTATATATGATCACTTATGTGAGAGCCAAGACTTGTTATAAGATTTGTATAACAAATTTACTTTTTATCCTTTGGAATAGAGGTATACCGAAGATACTTGAATAGTTTAAGTTGGATGGCACGATGAACACATTGATATTCATTTGATAAAACTTTCAAGGTAGGTAATTCTAGTATATCAAGAGATTATAAAAGGCTATAATGAATATCAATTAGCAAGGACATTTAAATAGAGGGTTAATGATAAATAGTACTCCCTCCGTTTAAAAAAGAATGGCCTAGTTTGACTTGGAACGGAGTTTAAGAAAAGAAAGAAGACTTTTTAATCTTGTGGTTATCAATTAAAGTTATGTCAAATGTACCAAAATGACCTTTAATCTTGTGGTCTTAAACATGCCATGTGGAAAGTTAAAGTTAAAGTGTTGCCAAAAAAGGAAAGGGGACATTCTTTTTGAAACAGACTAAAAAGGAAATAAGGACATTTTTTTTAAAACGGAGGGAGTAATAAATTCATATTGTGAGGAGACTTTCAGATATTGATTTGAGAATCAGTGTTATTTATTGAAAAAAATAGGGGAGAATAATTCTTTAGATAAAGGATGTTGGAAGGACTCCTTGTATGAAGCTATATGAGCACATTTGTGAAGACGTATGCATAGTAGTTATGAATTGATGTATAGATCATAGACCAATAAGTGGTGATTGGAAACATTACATTAGTAAATAATTAATTATATTGGGGTAGCCAAGGTTACTCAAAGTTTCGTTCAATATGCTCTCGATTGACTACAATTTCATTGAGTGTGGATCTACTTCATTTTATGAGTGCGTACCTTATTTTGGATTGAAACAGGTTTTGTGACTCTTTTGTAATGTCTATACATATTCCTAACCGGTTGATGATTCTTAGTGGTAGATCAATTACTTCGATGTTATGTTGTTGACTTGGTATATAGTACATGATACATGGACAGACTTAACTATTTTAAATGTGTTAGACTTCAATAGCACATCGAGAATGAAATGAATTTCTCCACATCATACAGTTTCATACTAACTTCAAATATGTGTGGTATTTCAAAATTTAAGTGGCAGGATTGTCTCAGTACACATTCAAGAAAGGTATTTTTGTCTCTAAAGTTTCAATGTGTGGGAACAAGTGTTGTTTCACCTATTCGTCTTATGTTTGTGATACTAGTGATGATATGTCTCCTTTAGAGCCAGTTCCAATGGTGAAAGAGTTTTTTTTAGGGTATTCCATGTGAGTTCGATATCAAATTTAGTAGACTTATAGTTAGACACTTGGCCTATTTCTATTATTTCTTATTGGAATACTCCGGTGAATTTGAAAGAACAGTAACAAGACTTGTTGAGTAAGAAATTTTGTTGGATCAAGTATACTTTTATTGGATGTTTGTATCATATTGGGATTCCTTTGTTATTATTTTCATCGAGGATATATTGGTATGCTATCATAGTAGGAAATATGACGAGCCTTACTTGAGGATGATTTCTTAACATCTGAAGAAAAATTAAGCTTTATTCATTTCTTTTAAGTGTGAGTTTCGATTAATTTGGTGACATAGTTGAAATGTGTAGTGATAAGGAAATGTATTATGGGGGATCCCAAGAGAGTTAAGGCAGTTTAAAATTAAGTCTGGCCGTTACGATATTTGGAGTTATTAGGCCTAGTTGGTTAGTATCGATGGTACTCTCATTCATTACACCTGCATTGATTAGATTAACCTAGAATTAATTGACTTTTCAATGGTTTGATGTGTCTGAGGTGATCTTTCTAAAGCTCAATGTTGAGCTATTGCCCATGTTCCATCCAAAGGTCTTATGACCTAATCCTATTTGAAAAATGATTGGAATTATTCTTTTTATTTGGTTTCCAATTTCATTAGGAAAAGGATTGAAATTGTAATCCTAATTGTAGTTGATTTTTACTTGTAAGAAAGCACAACTTTATGAATAGAGGATGGTCTTGAGAGAATAATTCAATTACTTGTTACTATTTTCTTTGAAAGTAGGACATAAGAGTGGTTTTTGAGAGAGCTTTCAACAAGAGAGAAGAGAGAAGAAAAAACTTTGTTTTGGTACAATCTTTTTCTCCGACCAACAACTTTCAGATCATAATTTCCAATTAACTAACCGTTGGATTGGGCTTAAATTTGGAATGTTCCTGACATTTTGATCGTTGATTTGAACGGTGGAGATCCAATTTGGAGGTCAAAAAGATAATGATTTAGGTCTTGAACAACAGCTGAATTTGGGTGGTGTTTCTTTCTATTTATCTTTTGGTTGGGTATTGATGTAGAAAGCTAAGTGATAGCTTATGCTTCTAGATAATTGGAAGTTAATGACAAGAACTGTCTTAGTTATATCTTATACTTGGTGGTAGTGGTGCTTCCATTAAAATTGTAGAGGAATTATATTAATTTTTTGCTTTAGATATTAATTTCAGATAGAAAAACTCTATTTCTCGGTCCACACCTTATTTCAACTTATTAATATCTATAATAATTCATTCGAACTAACACACATAATTTATTAAATCATCATAAACACCCACAAAATGTTTTGTTCAAAAAATTACATGCAATCATGTGTGCCTCGAAGGCGAACAATGTATACTACTATATCTTTTAGTACGTAATGAATTAGGTAAGCCATGACATATGATAATTGTAGGTCAATGAGTTTTTTTTCAAATGCCACAGATTTTAATCATTTAATGTTTAAAATAAATCATTATGATCATTTTACGAGAGAATAGTGTAATTGTAAATACGTGAAAGTTCAAAATTCATAATTTTTGCTTTAGATATTATTTTTGGGTATAGAAAAAAATTCTATTTCACGGTCCATATCTCATTTGAGCTTATTAATACATATAATTATTCATTTTAACTAACAGACATAACTTATTAAATCATCACAAATACCCACAAAACATTTTGGTAAAAATATTACATGAATGCAATGAGTGCCTCTCTAGAAGGCAAACAATGTATATTACCTATCCTTTAGTACATAATGAATTATGTGAGCCATGACATATGAAAATTGTAGGTCAGTGAGTTTTCTTTCAAATGCAACCCATTTTGTATCAGTTAATGTTGAAAGTAAATCATTAAAATCATTTTACTAGAGACTAGTGTAATTGTAAATACGTGAAATTTCGAACGTTCATAATTTTGACTTTAGATGTTAATTTCTGGCATAGAAAAATATATTTCATGGTACATACCTCATTTGAAATTATTAATACCTATAATTATGCATTCTAACTAGCACAATTAATTTAGTAACTCAACACAAACACTCAAAAAAAACTTTGGTCAAAAAATTAAATGCAATCATTGTGTGGCTCTTTAGAAGACAAACAATGTATACTACCATATCTTTTAGTCGTAATGAATTAGCTGAGCAATGACATATGAAAATTGTAGGTCAATGAGTTTTCTTTCAAATGACACCAATTTTGTATCATATAATGTTTAGAGTAAATCACTATGACCATTTTACTAGAGACTAGTATAATTATAAATAAGTGAAATATTAAGCGTTCATAATTTTGGCTTTAGATGTTAATTTCGGATAATAAAAAACTCTATTTCACGATCCGCACCTCATTTGAACTTATTAATACCTGTAATTATCCATTCAAACTAACAGACATAATTTATTAAATCATCACAAATACCCACAAAAAATTTTGGTAAAAAAAACTACATTCAATCAATGTGTGCCACTCTAGAAGAAAAACAATGTATACTATCATATCTTTGAGTACACAATTAAATAGGTGAGCCATAACATATGAAAGTTGTAGGTCAATGAGTTTTGTTTCAAATGCCACTAATTTTATATCATTTAATCTTTAAAGTAAATTATTATGAATATTTTACTAGGGACTAATGTAATTGTAAATAAGTGAAATTTCGAACGTTTATAATTTCGGCTTTAGATGTTATTTTTAGGTATAGAAAAACTCTATTTCACGGTCCATACCTCATTTGAAATTATTTATACCCATAATTATTCATTCAAACTAACACACATAATTTATCAAAACAACACAACAACCCTCAAAACATTTTGGTCAAAAAATGATATGCAATCAATGTGTGTCTCTCAAGAAGGAAAACAATATATACTACCATATATTTTAATAAGTAAGGAATTAGGTGATCCATGACATATGCAAATTGTACGTCAACGAGTTTTCTTTCAAATGATACCAATTTTGTATTATTTAATGTTTAAACTAAATCATTATGACCGTTTTACTAGATACTAGAGTAATTGTAAATAAGTGAAATTTTGAATATTTTTAATTTTTACTTTAGAAGTTAATTTCGGATATAGAAAAACTCTAATTCACGTTTCATACCTCATTTACACTTAATAATACCTATAATTATTCATTCGAACTAACACACATAATTTGTTAAATCATCACAAACACCCACAATAAAATTTAGTCAAAAAACTACATGCAATCAATGTATGCATCTCTACAAGCCAAACAATGTATACTACCATACCTCTTAGTACGTAATGAATTAGGGTAGCCATGACATATAAAAGTTATAGTTCAATTAGTTTTTTTTTCAAATTCTATGAATTTTGTACCATTTAATGTTTAAAGTAAATAATTAGGACCATTTTACTTGAGACTAGTATAATTGTAAATAAGTGAAATTTCGAACGTTCATAATTTTGGCTTTTGATGTTAACTTCATGTATATAAAAACTTTGTTTCACGTCCATAACTCATTTGAACTTATTAATACCTATAATTATGCATTAGAACTAACACACATAATTTATCAAATCATTAGAAACACCCACTAAAAATTTAGGTAAACAATTACATGCAATCAATATGTGCCTCTCTAAAAGGCAAACAATGTATACTACCATATCTTTTAATACGTAATGTATTAGGTGATTCATGACATATGAAAATTGTAGGTCAACGAGTTTTCTTTCAAATGCCACAAATTTTGTATCATTTAATGCTTAAAGTAAATTATTATGGATAGTTTACTAGAGATTAGTGTAATTGTAAATAAGTGAAATTTTGAACCTTCATAATTTGGCTTTAGATGTTAATTTCTGGTATAGAAAAACTCTATTTCACGGTTCATACCTTATATGAACTTATTAATACATATAATTATCCATTCGAACTAACACACATAATTTATTCAATCATCACAACACCCACAAAAAATTTTGGTCAAAAAACTACATGCAATCAATGTGTGCCTCTCTAGAAGGAAAACAATGTATACTACCATATCTTTTAGTACATAATAAATTAGGTGAGACATGACATATGAAAATTGTAGGTGGATGAGTTTTCTGTAAAATTCCACCAATGTTGTATCATTTAATGTTTAAAGTAAAACATTATGACAATTTTACTAGAGACTAATGTAATAGTAAATAAGTGAAATTTTGAACGTTCTTAGTTTTGGCTTTAGATGTTAATTTCAAGTATAGAAAAACTCTATTTCATGATCCATACCTCATTTCAACTTATTAATACCTACACATATATTCCAACAAGTAGTATTAGAGTTTTAATTTTCGAATTGGGTAACACCAAGAAAAGAGAAGATCGTGTAGGAATGATTGCTCCACCCAACATGGAAGAAGAGCAATCGTCTACTAGACCACCTCACTTCAATAGAAAATACTATGGGTGGTGGAAGAATTGCATGCATGACTACATCAATTCTGAAGACACAGAGATGTGTGATGTAATTCTTGATGGGCCATACCTTCTCACAAAGGAGGTGAAATATGGAGAGCTCACCACAACAGCCATAAAGACCAGAAAAGAGTACAATAAAACGAACATGGAAAAGATAGAAAATAACTACAATGCAAAGAAGATTTTAGTTTGTGGAATAGGCTCAAATGAGTACGATCGAGTCTTTGTGTGTGATGGAGCCAAGGAGACATAGGACTGCCTTAAAACATCCCATGAGGGAACAACACAAGTTAAGGACTCTATGGTCGATATGCTTACGACTCAATATGAGAACTTTTGTATGAAGAAAGGTGAAACTATCTGTGAGATGAACTCAAGATTCACTTCCATAACCAATGAACTGAGTGCCTTGGTGAGCCAATTCCTCAAAGAAAGCAGATTTGAAAGATTCTCAAAGTGTTTCCAAAATCTTGGGAAAGAAAAGTGAATTCCATAAATGAAGCAAAAGATCTGAAGACACTAGCCATGGATAAACTGATCGGAAACCTCCAAAGAGATCAGGTCCCAGACCATGCTAGGAAGAAAGCTCATGCTGATCAACATGTGAGAAAAGCTTTACATGTATGGGTAAATGTTTCGAGTGAGTCAGAAGAAGATGCACACAGTCATGAAGATGTTTCAATGATGGTTGTCGAAGATGATGAAACTCTCTTCAATTACATTTACTCATTAATGGAAAAATCAGATGATGAAGAGGATGTGAATGAGGTAACTCCTTTTTATCTTAAAGATGATCTAGATACACTTCCCATTAAAAGATTGACAAAAGTTGTTGCATTATTAATGACTGAGTTGATGAACTAACCAATGAAAACCTAAGGATGATTAAAAACTAAGTTTGTGGGAGGATTAGAAATCTTCTCTCAGTTCACAAATATCTGAGATGAGTGTTACAATAGGTTTTGTATAGACTGGCAGTATGATACTTGAAGAGAAACCAATACCTCTGAGGGTGGGAAGCGAAACCTTAGTAATTTTGAGGTAGATCTGGAGGAAAACATAAGACCTCGGAGTCTAAGATAGTTTTGTCTATTACGAAAAATTCTCAACTGACGTAGGATCTGTGTAAGGTCAAACCAGAGTTGGGCCATTCTCTCAAATGGACTGACTCATCCAAGATACTCTCAAACATAGTAAATCAAAGCTCCAATGGCAAAAAGGGGCTAGGCTGTATATATATAGAACCTCTCTGCAACCGCCATAGTAAATGTATGGTTGTCTTTGATAATCTTTTACGTACTCATTGTGGTTGAAATGGCCATCTGAAAGAAAAGTGTGGGTTTCTAAGAAAAGCAAAAGAAAGGCATGTGAAATTTGTTAGATCCGAAAGGGTCGTCGAAAAAAAAGAAAAAGGCACCTAGTCCAAGTTACCATTTCAGCAAGAATACTTTGCCCCCTGGACAAGAAGGTTTCTCATTAAGCCTTTTGATAGTGTTTGGGAACTCCATGTAAAGTGGGTTCCTAAATCTAATAAATGATTCTTGTGCAGAAGAAAGGAATCCGTTATTGCTGGTACATGAATAGTGGATGCTTAAGGAATATGAATGGAGACAATCTAAACTTCCTCTCTCTAGAATCACACCAGGGTGGTGGTGAGTCGTTTGGTGGTGGAAGTAAAGGATTTATTCTCGGAATTGCAAAGATATGAAGAACAACTGATCATTCCATAGACAATATCCATTATCTTGATTGTTTGAAATTCAATCTCTTGAGTGTATCACAAATGTTTGACAAGGGAAATGAAGTTAAATTTTTATCTGATAAATGTTTGCTTATTCACTGTGCTACTGACAAGGTTGTTATGACTTCCAGAAGAGTCAAGAATATGTATGTTGTGATTCTCGACTCTGTAGAAGGGGACAATGTTTCTTTCCTAAGTGCCCAAGTTGACAACGGGAATCTACATATAGGCGACTAGGTCACGTAAGTACAACATTGTTGAAAAAAATTGTTACAGGGGACCTGGTCCGTGGTTTACCAAAGATAAAGTTCTCATATGATAAGGTTTGTGATGCATGTGCGAAATAAAACAAAGAATTCAAAATCAGGGGATGTAAGAAGTACATTCTTGTGATTGTTGATGACTTTTATATGTTCACCTGTAACATGTTTGTCACGACCGAGGAGCACCCCCTAGACGTAACCTGCATTGGCGTCCGCAGAGAGGACTAAGACGAGCCTCTTAGCATTCGTCATTACATTTCATAGGTTAAAATGCAAAAAAATTAAAACTTTTCTTACATATTGAAGGTTACATAGAGCTCTCGCTTACTAAACATCTATACATATGGAGTTTATTTAGACTCCTTACATAGGAAGCTTACATAGGCTTTTCGTTTAGACAATATACATAACGTATAGGAATTTAGTCTAATATGTCGTCTCACATTTAAATCATCTATAATAAGTAGAACATTCGGGCGTAGCCCATACTTCATTACGAAAAAGCCACATATAGGCTTATACAATAATAGTCTTCAAATGAAAGAGAAGGAAACTAAATGTCTTTAGACTATAACAACATCAAAGAGCTAGATAGTGGCGTCATCCTCGGATGGTGAGGACCTACCAAATACTTGGGGAATATCCAAGTTTTCTTGAAAATAAACTTCTAACTTCAACGGCCCGAACCTACATATTTCTAGAAACATAAAGAATATGAGTTAGTACAACCACTTGTACTAAGTATGGATATATGCACATAAAACATTTGAAATAATACTAAAGAGGATATTTTTGTTCAAGTCATGCTAAGTCACTTTTGAAAGCCTTAATGCACAAATAAGAACATATACAAGTCAATGATCACATATTCATCAAGACAAGTCCATATGAAACACAAGATCAACATCATAAATAAAGTCAATGCAACATGGATACTATCAATATAATGTCATATCAACATGAATAGTAGCATATCAAGATCATATAACCAAAGTAACTCCAACATAATGTCATAACAACAATACATATACAAGAGCTCATATCATCATATTTTATAAGACCCTTACCAACAATCCCATCCCAAGCATGTAGGAGCAATGCTCATGTGAACTCCCATAACCCCACACAATCAAGTAAACAAGGAAAGAGAGCATAAGTAATGTCTAACTTAATATAAAGTAGCATCATGAGTAGTCACCATCATTTATAGCAATAAGATGTTCATAAGTGAAACTAACATCATATAGGATCATCAACATGTAAAGCCAAAATTTACATATCATTAAATTCATAATAGCATAAGAACATCCTCCTAATACTTCACTCAAGGCCAACTAGATCAATGCATAGGTAGAGTGCCATACCCCTACATATACTAAGAAAAACCCCTTAAGTCATTCTAGTTAGAGTTCACTTTATTACTTTTATTTTTACTTTCAGGAACAATTGTCGTAAACTACATAGATCACATGAGCTAAATGTGGAATCCGACGTCATGAAACCCTACACCAAAAGAAGGCGGTCCACTTGCCAAGGTAGGACCAAAACATGAACATAGCATTCTAGGTGGATCCACTAGCTAGTATTCCTATAGGGGGAAAGTTAGTTTAAGAACTAGGAGACATACTTGAGACCCTCTTTATGCACAATGGCATTGTAATCTCTATCTCATGAGAACTATTGTGAACCTACATTCCCACATTGGGAAGGTACATATCTCACATCTAGTTCCCTCGGTGCTAAGCTAAAGTCCCTTTAAGAAATGTCTTTAAGCCATTATTAATCATGATAGCTTAATTTAGGCCACAGGATACTACCTCTTGTATATCATAATCATTAGCTCATTAGGAATTGCATGAGAATGTACTTTCATTGCAACCCTTCATTTGTGAGATTAACACCACCATCATCATATCATAATAAGGTACATAAGTGATTCACAATCAACCTTATATCATATTACGTTGATCATAATCTCACAATTTACATAGTCATGACATTTCAATTACATTCATCATTCCATCACCTAGGTAATCTAATCACATGTAATACTTCAATTAACCATCATCATCAAGTACAAGACATCACAATTGAAGTAAGAATTCAAGATCACAAGGTCTTATCAATTCACCTTCATAAGCCTCCTTCAATGGTCTTACCATCAACTAACCATATTCATCCATAAGTAGGATCAATAACAATATACAATAGTAATCTACACAAGAACTAGGTCAATTGTATCATCACCATCCCAATTAACTTCAATTCATAACCTAGGGTTAGGGGGAAAGGGTTCATCATGAATTCTTCAAGAAACATATCCAATCCCAAGAATACATTACTCTAGGCAGTCCATTAATGAATTAGAATAGATAAAACAAGTCTAACAATGAATACATTCATCAATTGCCATCCATTTATAAGCAAGATCCAAGATTTTGGGAAATTGAGGAAAGGACATGATCTACACGAAATTCCCATAAATCAGCATCAATTACTCAAAAATCTACACTATATTAGGCTGGGTAATCTCAATTATTCACAATCAATCATCAACTTCAAGTTTAGAAGAAAACCCATTTGTAGAAGAAAACCCTCGGAATTGGGTGATTTAGGAATAGACTTTGAAAGGGCCTCTTGGGGAAAGAAATCCCAAGAGTGAAGAATCCATACCTTAATGAAATTTTATCCATAAAATTTGAGTGAAAAGCTAGAGAATTTGGTCTTCTTCTTTAAGCTTCTTGCTTCCTTCAATGGAGGATGAATACAGAGAGAAAGTAGAGAGAGCTGAGAGCTTTTGAGTTTTGATTTGGAGATTTGATTTGAGTGAGTGATTATGAGGTAAAACTGATTAAAATCAATATATAACCTTCCCACGAAATACCCAAAATACCAATCACTTAAGTTGACCTTTTAATGAAGTCAAACATGAATTCCAAATTTCAAATTTTTGTCGGGAAATAAGTCCGCGTCGCAGAGCTGTTCCCGCAAGATTTTCTTGATTATTTTTTGAACCAGAAGAATCTGCTATGTGTTCACGACGCATACCATGATCTATAGTCCTTGTGGGACCATGTCCTCGACGCGGAGGCACTTCATCTATGTGCATTTTCTCGTTTCCTTAGGCAGCTTGCTTGGCCAAGGTTGTGGTCCCTTAGTGGACCCCTAAGGCGATCCTTGAGGGGTCGGACCTGGAAGTTTTCACCCTATATATATGGTTTTACCTATAAGTTTTAGAATCCATATGACACCCTAAACCTTCAGGAAACCTAAGGAAGTTTTACTAGTTCAATTGCACTAGCTTTCGAACGTCGTGACATTTCTTGACGTTTTGACTCTAACACTTCCTAACAAGTTTTAATACATTAAGTTAGGCTTAGAAACATTGTTTTAAGGTTTAGTTCATCATGTGATACTCTATATTAGGTCATGGACTTTCGGGGTGTTACAATGTTCTCGCGAGCCAATGATGAGATTGCTGATTTTTTTTATCACTTTTGTCAAAGCAATCCAAATGAAGGTCAACTGCAAGATTGCCAGTATTAGATCTAATCATTTCACTGAGTTTGTAAACTCTCGAATTGAAGATTTTTGTGCTTAAAATGGAATCACTCATAATTTCTCTACACCATGAACGCCTCTGCCAAATGGAGTCGTTGAAAGAAGAACAAGACACTCGTAAACATTGCGAGAACCATGTTGATTGAATCAGGACTAGAAATGAATTTTTGGGCTGAAAAAATCGATACAACCTGTTATGTAACAAACAAGTGTCTCATTAGGTCCATAATCAGGAAACCCCATATGAGTTGCTAAATAACATGAAGTCTTCCGTTGCGCAACTGAAGCCATTTGGATGCAAATACTTCGTACAAAACAATGGAAAGCATGTCCTTGGGATGTTTAATATCAGAAGTGATGGGGTATTTTTTTCTACGCCATAACCACCAAGGTGTACAGGTTGTTCAACAAAAAAAACTCTATGTGTTGAGGACAACATGCACGTGAAATTTGATGAGTCTGAGAGCTTTGATGAGCACAAAGAAGATCCTGAGTTGGAAGATCTACTTGAGGAGAAACTATTTTTGAAACAAATAGGTCGCAAGTAAAATGGTGAAAAATACACAGAGGAATCTGGTCCCTCAGGTTCCAATCAAAATGTGTCACCTCACAATCCAAAAAATGAAGAAGGTGGATCTAATGTTGATATGGAAGAAAGGATCTCAAGAAAGGCTGGATGGAAACATCAATCCTCACATCCAGTGGATAATATCATATCTCCACTCAAATTTGGAATAAAAACTAGATCAGGACGAGAAATCTAGTAGCGTATCGAGCCTTCATATCATCCATTGAGCCTAAAAACATCAAGGAACCCTTACGAGATGCGAATTGGGTAACTCTAATGAAAGAAGAGCTTCATCACATTAAGAGAATCAAGGTTTGGTACCTCGTCCCCAGACCCTCAACAAAACCATTATTGGGACAAGATAGGTGTTCAGAAACAAAGTTGATGAGGATGGGAGCATTACCAGAAACAAGTCAAAACTAGTGGTGTAAGGGTACAACCAAGAGGAGGGAAATGATTATGATGAAACCTTTTCTCTGGTAGCTAGATTGGAATCCATTAGAATCTTGATAGCATTTGCTGATCATATGGAGTTCAAGCTATTTCAAATGGATGGCAAGAGTGATTTATTGAATGGGAATATGATAGAAGAGGTGTCTGTTAAAACACCTCCGGGCTTTGAAGATACAGAATTGCCAAACCATGTGCTAAAAAAGACAAAGCCATTTATGTTTTAAAGCAAGATCCCAGATCTTGGTAGGAACGCTTGTCAAAGTTTCTCCTTGCAAATGGGTTTAAAAGAGGTAAAATTGATAACACCATATTCCTAAAATCCATAGGTAAGGAGTTGTTGTTTATGCATATATATGTAGATTATATTATCTTTGGAGCTACTTCAGATGTGTTAAATAAGAAGTTTGTTGAGTTGATGAGCAGTGAATTTTAAATGTGCATGATGGGCGAGCTTACTTTCTTTTTGGGATTGCAAATCAATAAGTCGACTCAAGCCATGTATATATGTCAAGAGAAGTACATAAATGAACTTCTAAAAAATTTTAATCTATGGGAGGCAAAGATTCTGGATACTCCTATGAGCACAAGTGTGAAACTCAACCTAGATGGAGATGAAATTGATATAAATCAAACAATTTATCGGGGTATCATTGGATCACTTCTGTATCTCACAGCCAGCAGACTTGGCATAGTCTTTAGTGTGGGGATGTATGCCAAGTTTCAAGAAGAACCAAAGGAATCGCACTTGAAGGTGTCCAAGCGAGTTCTGAGATACTTGAAGGGCTCACAGGACTCCTCTTCTATCCTACTGGTGACTCATTTGATCTTTCTGGTTATGCTAATGTTTATTATAAAGGTTTTCTTGTTGATTGAAAGAGCACATCAAGCATGGCACACTTTCAGGGATCATCATTAATTTATTGGGGGTTAAGAAGCACAAATCTGTGGCCCTGTCTACAGCAAAAGCAGAATATGCTATTGTTGCATCTTGTTGTGCATAGCTTTTATGGATCAAGCAACAGCTGGAAGACTTTGATGTTCTCATAGACACCAAAAGAAATGTTCAGCACTATAGGACAAAGCTCAAATATGTGATGCATCACTTTCTCACGGACAATTTAAAAGCAAAACATCGTGATAAAATTTTGCAAAATAGAAGATCAATTGGCTAATATCTTCACAAAACGCTTGAGCGAGGAATGCTTCATCAAAAACAAGTTAAGGCTAGGAATGCACAAGATCACCTGACTACATGACATGCCCACTCAAAACCCTCCACTTGATTATGTTAAGGAGGGAAGGTACTTATACTTGTTGCTATGCTTATCGTTTGAGAATTCATCTCTGGTACCTTAATTAAGGTAAACACTCATGACATGTGGGCTGAAGGGAAAATCTCATCATATGGGCAGAGATGTACGGTAAAATGGTCCATGGTCCTCACAAGGTTAGTATCACTTATGCTACATTAAATATCGGTCAACAGTCACTGCTACGTGTCTCTCGCCCATTCATCACGTCAGTTTCAGACATCTTTTCACTTTGAAACCAAAGGTCACTACTGTTTTGGGACCCAATACCCTTTGGCTTTATATATATATTTTCTTGGTGAATCCAAACACTCTAAAATCTCAAAGTATCTTGATTCACTCACTATCTTTCAAGGATCTTTCATCCTTTCTTCAAAACTATGGCTAACTCTGCTTCTTCCTCTAAGACTACTATCTCCCATGAAGTTGAAAACCCTAGCTTCTCCATTCCTCCTTAAGATGAGTCTCCTTTAACTCCAGTTTGTGGGGTTGGTGAAATGGATGAATCCACCACCACTCTTGTTGAAGTCACTTGATCCTCTATTCTACCATCTGTGGAGATCTTACCCTATTTACCCACTTTGGTCTTATCATGTGACAAATCCCCGAACTCTGAGGAACAATATATTGTGAATCCTCTTGACGAACCAAGTACTGAAGTGGCTTCTAAGGTTGTATCATCAACAATGTATGAATGGTATTTTGAAGGGGATCTGCCGAAGGGAAGAGGTCCCAAGTGAAACATTCTTGTTGCAGGGGTCGATCTTGTGGCTACCCAAAGTTTGGATTTCCTTAGAGAAGGTACTCAACTAACCTTTCAGAACTAGATGATAGATCACAAGAATAGGTCCCTCTGAGTGTTGAACCTATTTTCGACCAAACTCCCAAATCTTTTGATGTTAAACTGAAAAAGATGAGGAAGAACTACCTTTAAGATAGAACGAAATAGGGATACAGGATGCTATCACTTCACTAGTTTATATCCCAGATCTAAACGTGGCTAACCAAGCTTCTGAGCTTGACCACTATGCTAAACCCACTTAATATAATAAGGAGCGACAAATGAAAGGAAAATGAAAGATGGTTGTATCTCACTCTAAAGGGGAAAATAAAAGGTATGGAACACGTAGTGAAACATGAAAAATCAGGTGGAGTGCCATAGCAGAAAGTAGAGCTCAAACGCAAAGGACGAGGAAGAGGAGGAGAAAAGGTCATGAAGCAAAACAACCTACATCTACCCCTTTTTCTATTGGGTCCAGTGACAATGAGTCTGATGATATTGCTGTTTATGTGGCGAAGAAAAGAAAAGATGGAGAGGAATAAGGATAAAATCAAAGGAAATGTCATTGGCTGCGAAGTAAAAGCCAGTCAAGAAAGAAAGGGTGAAAATAAGAGTTACTGTCAAACCAAGTCAGATAGAGGGACCAGGTCCGCCTGTTCAAAAAACTTTTACGGATGAAGAGATGACAAGAGAAGATTGCATAACTTAGATGGAGAATCAGAAAGTGTAGAACAATAGAGTATTTGACCTAGACATTCATATTACTTTTGATATGTCAAATTTCTGTGGTATTGTTTCTTTACAAGAATGGGGCCATTTGTTCGAACCTCCAACCCCTTATATTCATGGATTTGAGGTACGAGAATTTTATTACAACACTGATATTTTAGATGATGGGGGGGATTAAGACTACTGTTCAGGATGTTGAAATCCTTCTTGATAAGGAAACCTTAGGGATTATTCTAGGTGTACAGGTGAAGGTAGTGCGATCAATTATAGGTTGTAAACCTTCTAGTGAAATTTTCAACAAGAACCACTAAGCATGGAGATATCAAGCATGCCGGGCTGCCTAAAAAGTTTATTAAGGGATAGTATCAAATACTCTTTGAGTTCGTCAACAAGGTGTTGGTGCCACAAACTGAGAAAATAACAGTAGCATTTGCTGCTAATCTATTTCTCATGAATAAATTGGATGAACTTAAGGAAATAAATCTCCATGCGATCATTCTTGAACATATGCATAGGGTAAAGACTTGGAAGAAGGCTATGCATGTTATTTCATATAGATATTTACTAAACTACGTGTTTAACCACTTCAAAGTGCCCATGGGACAAGGGTACTTGGTACCACCAAGCAAATGTTTACTGCAACCACCCTGCTGGAATGTGAGTGTGTGGAGGGGAAAGTCGAAAAAAGGTGAATAGTGGCGGATTTTGTAGAGAAACAAGCCTTCTTAAACGTGAGGTGACTTATCTCACTGTGATCCTAAATGATAAAGAGGTTGATATTGTGAAGCTGAAGGCTAAGTTGCAGAAAGTTGTGGCAGGAGGACCAGGTACTTCTGTTGTGGATGAGCAGGCAGAGCAGAAGTTGAGGGATGAGAATGCAATGATTCTCAAAACAAATTCCTCACTAAGTGTGGATATTAAGGATCACAACAAGAGAATTTTTCAGGCTCATGAGATTGCAAATGAGTGCATGTTGCGGATAATGTGCACTCTTAATCCTCCTCTACCTCCGTCCTAAACGTGTTGTGTCATCCTTTTATGTTTTTTAGTTATGTCCTTCCATCAATATGTTCATTTTTTTTGTGGCTTTGTGTACTAGTTATATGACTTCTGTGGTCAGCATTTGTGAATTAACATTAATGCTTACCATGCCCTTCGATGTATGATTTTATATTCTCTATTTTACCACTTGTTCATGTTTTGTGTGACCCATGGCCTTGAATTCTCTAAATTCTTTGCATATAACTGGAATATGTTTACTGTCACTCCTTTTCAATGATGTCAAAAGGGGGAGTATTATTTGGAACTATTTTGTGCAATTAGGGAACAAAGTTATAGGGGGAATCAACTACATATGGATTTTTGAATGAATGTTTAACACTCATGTGATCCCACTTGAAGGTTTTTGTCATCATCAAGAAAGGGAAGTTGATAATTACTAATGCTTTCAAAAGTTTTGATGATCTCCACAAATGTAGGGACCCGGTCCTCTGCAGAGTATGTTCATCCAGGACAAAATGTTATATAGATGGCAAGCTGTCACTTCAGTGGTTGGTGAGGTGCTTGTGTCCTAAACCAATCATACTGTGTGCAGCTTTTTGTACAATGGACAATAATTTTTTACAGTATATATATTCAACACTCAAACAACAAAATCACTCATTCATTCAAATAGAGAAAATCAAGCTTCAAAACAACAAGCAACCTGATAATTTATATTCCTTCTTTGTATTTCATGTCCTATTTTGAGCGCTTATATATGTGCATATATTGTATAAACCATTTCGTTTATCATAGAAACACTTCATCCTTGTGTGAATCTTTGTAATAACATAGTTTGGAGTAACTTAGTGTCTTACGTATAAAGTCTATATTAATTAGTAAGGATTACTATAGTGGGCAGTGTTGTATCTTTTTAGGCTCGTTTTAAGTAATAGGAGGTATTACTAAGTGTGGATATTAGCTGGTTAATGTATTTTTGTAAACTATATTTTACCGTTTCTTGTGAATTTTAGTAAAAACAATTTGAAAATTCCTGTTATGATAGGTTGTGGTTTTACTCCCTTGAGCGAAATGATAGGTTGTGGTTTTACTCCCTTGAGCAAGGAGGTTTCTACATAATGTTGTGTGTTAAATCTTTACTTTTAGCATTTGTTTTTCTCCTATTGTTGAAACCGTGTAGAGGACCTGGTCCTATAGTAACTAGTGGACGCATACATTCCAACAAACCAAGTTTTTATTGCAGCATAGCGTGAACATTATTTACAACCCAAGAAGATAATGCAACCCTAACAAAGATTCTACTGTATAACAAGTTATCAAGTATTGTCAAAGGAAGAACTATTACAGCAAGAGATTCAAAGAGCTGGAGGAATGTCACTGAATTGTAGTGTTTCCCGAGGAAACTGATGCATTATTGGATGAATAAGGAAACTAAAAGCTAATTTTACTTTCTTCCATATTTTCTCCATAACATTACTTTTGACAACGCCACAAATTATTATCTAGACAATAGGCAATGGAACTTGGGTAGTTACCCCCTATCTCATATTTCCGAATGTTATCCCTCTTTTCTCTTAAATAAAGTAAAATTATTATAAATACATGAAGTTTCATAAATATATATTTGGACACTCCAAGAATATTTTTTTACCTTGATATTTTCAAATACTTTCTAAATATTTTGAATTGTTAGCGATTTAGACTTATAGTATTTTTCCTGGAGTTTCCAAATATATTTATATTAGATCAAGAAATATTTTGATGATTGACAAAAGAGAAACATATTCAAAGAAATAGGTTGCTACTAATGACCACCCTGATCTTGTCCAGGCAAAACATCCAACCAAAACGTTTTATCCCTTACAATTCCTTATCTAACCAACATGACATAATAATATGAGGAAATATGTGTATCAATTCAATTGTAATAATATTTAAGGAATATTATTCTCTAACAATAACCTTATTTCAAGAATTGGAATTCTTACCTGAGATGCAGATGCCGCTTTTCGTCATGTACATGTATGTCTTCTCCCTAATTTATTTTCTCTAAATTAATTATGAGAAAAAAAATATTAGTATTTTCTCTCTACATATGGACCAAGTGACTCGAGGTATTAAATAAGTTCTAGACTTGACATATTTACAATCAACTAAACAATTAATTATTTAATAAGTACCCCAGCTCAATAATCATAGTTACACCATTAGTTCAATATTCTCATTTAAATTCTTTCCAAAGATTTTTTATATTGAATAAGAAGCTCTAGTACTCATAATTACTTAATAGGTCGTTACATCAGATATCAATTTACCCATCATTTGTCCCCGAATAGTCAAAATAAAGGCGAGGGTAAGAAAGGGTACCTGACTCAACAAAAATATGTGGATATCTTTCGTGCATATCAGCATCAATCTCCCAAGTGGAATCTTGAACCAGCCGATTCTTCCGTTGGTCCTTCAAAGAAGTAATCTCCTCTAATTTCAACTTGCCGACCTCCCTATCTAGAAGAGTCACAATATATTCCTCATAAGAGATGTAACAACCCTAAAAATGGATATGCAAAGTAATGCTTAATGTGTCTAGAATGCCTACGATTAGACCGGGTTCACACGGATTGATGCGCGTAGAACTAGACCTCTGAACCCTTGCTACAGCCAAGCCAACTAACTTGGGGAGTTAGTTGAGCTAGGAAAGGTTGGGTCCAGCCATGTAGGGCTCTCAAATACGAAGATTTACTTGAATGAGTCTTTACCGAACTTAAAAAGGGAAAATCTTAGGTTTGGAGGGTCTAGGGATAAAATGGTCTTTTTCCAGGCTAAGGGTAGTATCGTAATTATCCTAAATATGTATATTATTTAATTAATAAGGTGTAGGGGCATTTTGGGGAGACAAGGCCGAAAATTGGCCTTTGAGGCAAAATCTTGCTCCACCCGGGTTCGAACCTAGGTGAGAGCAATGATTTAATGTGATTTTTTTAATTGGTGAATTAATTTAATAAATTAATAATTAATGGCTGATTTAAGAAAAAGGAAAATCAGATTTTTATTATTAATTATTAATTATTTATTAATTAATGTGTTTTGTTTGACTAAGTCTCCTAGTTGACTAAGTCTAAACTACTTCACCTGTTTTAACTCTCTCAGGCTCATCTCTCTCATGTTTCTCCACTCTTCTCATGTTTTCTCTGCCAAACAAAAGTACAAAAGCAGAAAAACTACCAAAGTTCTTCACACTTGAAGAACTCACAATGAAAATTACAAACAAACAACTAATCACAACGGTACGCAAGAGGGAGGATTATTCTGTCAAATTGGTGTTGAAGTTGAGGGGATTTGGATGTGATTTTTGGAGAAGGTTTTGGGCAGCAAGTCAAGGTTTGAACTACATAAAAGGTATGGGTTTTCTTACTCTTGGTCCCTTTCCCAAGAGACCCCTAGGATTCAGTCGATTCTAATCCGAAAACTAGGATTGTTTCTCCGTTGCATGTCCCTGTTACTAGCTCCTATTGATGGTTGTAGGTTGATATGTCTGCTGGTAGATATTAGGCATGTAATTTGTTTTCGTGATGAATATGTTCATGAATGTGTGTTTGGAATCGTACGAATGATAACCTATGCTTTCCGAATATATGTGTTTATGTGTGTGCAGTGTATAGTCGTGACTTTGAACACGGATTGAAGTATGAAAATGACTTGTTTTATGGTTGTATTTCACGTGCACAAACTTGTATAAATCGTGATGTTCATACGAAGTATAATGTGGCTGATTTGAGTGAAAAACTATTAGCTAAGTGATTCACGAAATGCCCTAAGAATTAACTCTAAATGTTGATGAAAAGAAGCTGAAAAATGTATCTCAAATTTGCAGCACCTTGTTGGTTAATTTCAGCCAAGTAAAGTTGTTTAGTAAGCTATGTAAAATGAAAAAAAATAAGTGAGGTCACTGAGGATCGAACCCGTGACCTCACCATGTTAAAAATCAGTGAAATAAGGTGAGAAAAAGAGAATGTGGCATGTGGGATTCGAACCCATGTGCCTTGACCGAAAATAATAATAAAAAAATAAGAAATGAGAGGAGTGAGATTCGAACCCACCACCTCTCAGTCAGATTTAAGGAGAAATTAAAAGAAAAATAAAGGGTGAGGCGTGTGGAAATCGAACCCACGACCTCTAGGCAGAACCAAGGTAAATTAAGGAGAAAAAATTAAAGTGGGGCTGTGGGGGTTCAAACCCACACCCCCTCGGCCAAAAGGAGAGAAATTAAAAGAAATGAAAATAAAAGTAAATGAGGTTGTGGGGGTTCGATCCCACATCCTCTCAGTCCCATTGAGCGAAAAATGAAGAGAGAAATTAAGGGGAAAATAAAATGAAGGTGTTGGGGATCGATCTTGGGTCCCCAAGCCGTATGGATCAAATCAAAATGAATAAAATGTAAGTGTTGTCCAAGGGATTCGAAATTGGGTTCCCTTGCCCAAATTTCGTATTGATACATAAGTCATACGTGAATAAATGTTCAAAAATAATGTTGTCTACATAGATCGAAATCGAGATCTTGGCATACTTACAAGATGCATAAGTCTTGTACAACATAATATTAGGAAGATATAAATCACTTAAACGAACTATGAATGAAGCCTCATGGCTTGTACGTATAGACCCATAAGTCTAGCATACATTTAAAGTAAGTGAACCTAAGAAGTATGTAACGAAATGATGAAACTCTAGAAGGGGAAAGTAAGAGTGTGAAACACACTAAATGGCCAAGTGCATTGGCATATGATGAAATGAACATTCACGTAAAAAGGGGTGAGTGAATATGAAGAGCAAATGTGCTAAAGCTAATGAATGTGGTGTTAACATGATAAGAGGCTAATGTGAAAGATGAGAGCAATCTCAAATGACCTAAGTAAATGTTACCAAAAACATACTCACCTATGAGAGTGTAAAGTTAATGAAGAGACCAGTCTCTATGAACATTCTAATGAAAGTATTGAGATTAATGTATACTTAATACTAATGATGAGATGAGAAATCATCTAATGAGCTATGATGTCCTCATACTAGAAGCTATCTTCCATGACGTATGAGTCGAATGTAATGGAACTTTATACTGTGCACCGATAGGCTAGCTATGAGCGGTGATGCCTTCTTTCGGGAAGGACGGAGGTTCACGTAACTCTCATGAGATGAGACTGTCCGGCATGCCGGGTATGGGTCTCCTTATATCTCCTAGTCTTTGAACCTATACTGTCAATATAGGGATCTAGCAGGGTTCAATTCCCTATATACGCTAGCATGTTTTGGTTCACCTTAGCCAGTGATTCCACCTCTTTTCGGTGTGGGGATGACACACTGGATTTCATGATGCTCACATAATCTATGTCGGTTAAGGTTAAAGTTCCCAAAGAAAGAATGAGGCCAGCCTTAAATGATGCACATAATGAAATGAGCGATACCAAAGGTGTTAGGATAGGATAATCAAGAGGTGAGCTAGACTCAAGTAATGACACTAGGTTATTCTTGGTCATTGCACAGCAAACCCGATGAGAGTCTTAAACTACATTCTAGGTATGACTAGTGATTGCACTAGTATATGAATGAATGAAAATGAAGTACGTATGAATGAATGAAGCAGACTCTATGTTTGCTAAAGAAGGCTCCCTAGTTGAGGTCTCATATGTTGAGCCCTCATTTTGTGAAGTCCTAATGTCAAGTCCATGATTCCAAGGTCTCATGGCATATGAAAGAATGATATGAACTACGTGATATGATATGTGCAATATGTTATGTGTTGCTTGCAAAATGATAAGTATGATGATGCATGTTACTTTCATGGCATGACTTTCCTAATCCAAATTTGGCAAGTCCACTGACTTTCCCAATCCAAATTTGGCAAGTTCACTGACTTGACTTTCCATAAATCATGTTGTTAGGAAAGAGCTATTCTTACTCATGCATGTCCTTGGTGTGTGCTTGCATATACCCATACTTAGTACAAGTGTGTACTAATCCCATACAATATCTACTTTTAGGTGCAGGCACAGGTGGACGTTAGAGCTTACAGTACGACGTTGCAGCTATCCGAACGTGGAGCTTTCATCCGGATTTGGTAGGCCCTCATGCTTTCGAGTATGTCTACTGTTATTATCTAGTTTAGATGTAGGATTTAGCTAGTGGAGCACGTTCCACTAGTGTTTCTTTCTCATTTTATTTCAGACATTGTATTGGTGCCATTTTGGCAAGTATACACTTAATGCAGTATTGAACTATTTCTTTCATTTGATGATCTTAATATTAGATGGTTGATTGTGAACATTTATGAGTTTAAGTAGAATGTCGTATATGAATGTTAAGTAATAAAAAGTTCAAATTTTCCGCTAAAATTAACCTAGATGAAGTAACGATGACGTATGTAGGCTTGTCTGCGACCTATGAGAGGTCAACGACGCCGGTCTCATCTGGGGTCTAGACTCCGGTAGTGACAAGAGAGGTTCTAATTAAGATGACCATGTCCCAGTGAATAAGGTAGTTCCCATTACCATGATATTTCTTTAACAAAGACATATGAAACACCGGGTGTACTAACAACAACCCTAGAGGCAACGCCAATTCATAGGACACCTCTTCCACACGCTTAGGAACTCCAAACAGCCTAGTACACCTCAGGCTAAGCTTACTGCCTTACCAGAGCTCATCATCATCACACCCTTAATGTGTCAAACCTTAAGAAATACTTGATCTCCCTCCTTAAACTCCAAGGCCCTGACCTTTCAGTCTACATGCTCCTTTTATAAGATCTGAGTTGCTAAAAGCTTCTCCTGAATGAGTTTCACCTTCTCTAATAATTCTCTCAAAATTTGAGTACCCCAAGGTTCACCTCAAATGCATCAAACCAACGAATTAAAAACCTACATCTCCTCCCATACAATGTCGCAAATGGATCCATATCAATACTCGAGTGATAGCCATTGTCTTATGAAAACTCTATCAAGGGAAGGAATTTATCCCCATAACCACCAAAATCTATTGTACAGGAATGAATCATATCCTCCAACACTTGAATTGCCCACTGAGACTGGCCATCGATCTCATGGTGAAATGCGGCACTAAAATCCAATCTTGTACCTAACTCAACCAAAAATATCCTCCATAAGTTATAAGTAAAGTGTTCGTCTGCATGTGATATAATGAAAATTGGAACTCCATGCAATCGAACGATCTCTTGGATACAGAGCTTGGCAAACTTTTCTACATTATAAGTCATTTTGACCAGGATAAAGTGGGCAAACTTAGTTAACCTATCAACAATCACCCATATTGAATCAAACTTACCCGGTGTCTTTGGAATACCAACTACTAAGGTCATCGCAATCCTTTCACACTTCTATTAAGAAATTGGCATTCTCTAAAGTGTTCCTCCTATCGACGGGTTCTCATACTTTACTTGGAGATGATTCATACACTAGGCGACAAAACTAACAATGTCACGCTTCATTCTACTTCATCAATAATGTTTATTCAGTTCCGGATACATATTGGTTGCAACAGGATGTATAGAATACTTTAAACAATGAGCCTCTACAAAAATATCTAGTTTAAATCATAAACTGGGGCACACATACTCGACCATAATCCTTATGAAACCTTCGTCATCAACTACAACCTCCTTAGTCTCTACTTGTAAGACCATATAAAGAATTTGGCTCAACTTCTCATCATCAAATTTCTTTTCTTTAATATTGTCCATAAAATAAGATCTTGCCTCTACACAAGCCAACAATCCTCGTTTCTCAGTTATTTCTAGCCTCTTAAGGTCATTAGCCAGGGTTTGGAATTCTCAAGAAAATTGGCATCTAAAAACCAGCAGATTTGCTAAAGTCCCAATGATATCTCCTTTTCTACTCAGGGCATCATCCACACATTAGTTTTTTCCATGTGATAAAGAATTGTAACATCATAGTCTTTCAGCAACTCCATCCACCTCATCTTCCTCAACTTTAAGTCTTTTTGCGTGAACACATATTGTAAATTGTTATGATCTGTATACAATTCACATAAGAGCCCATATAGATAATGCATGTGCTTCTTCAATGAGTATACAAGTGTAGCCAACTCCAAATCATGAGTGGGTAGTTACGTTCATGCACTTTCAGTTGTCTTGAAGAATAGGCAATTACATTCCTCTCCTGCATTAGCACTATGCCTAAACTAGAATTAGATTTATCAAAATAAATAATTAAATTCTTACATTCCACAGGTAAGGAAGAAATCAGTGCAATAGTTCACAAAGTTTTTAGTTTCAATATACTCTCTTCCCACTTATCCAGCCATACAAACGAACATTCTGCTTGATCACACTGTTTAGTTAGGAAGAAATGTAAGAAAAACCCTTAATTTAATAGACTCTAGTAACTAGCTAAACCAAAAAAATCCTTAACTCTGAAACATTAGTGGGACTTGTGCAACTCTTCACTGCTTCTATCTTCTAGATATCCACCATCACTCCATCCTTAGAAACCACATGACATAAGAATGATACTAAATCGAGCGAGAACTCACTCTTTGAGAATTTTTCATAAATCTTTTTCTCCCTATAATCCTAATACAAGTCTCAAATACTCTTTCATGTTCTTTACTACTCTTTGTGTAGATCTGTATATCATCAACAAATACAATAACAAAGAGACTTAGATAGGGCTTAAAAGCAACAGGGGAATTCGTAAGCCCAAAAGACATTACTAAGAACTCGTAATGTTCATATGTTGTTAAAAAAAGTAGTCTTTAGAACATTTACTTCCTATACGTTTAGTTGATGAGAAACAAACCTCTAACCAAATTTAGAGAAGACACAGACACCCTTTAATTGATCGAATAAGTCATAAACACAAGGGATGGGGTACTTATTCTTAATAGTCACCCAATACAGTTGTTTGTAGTCTATGTAAATCTGAAAACTACCATCCTTCTTCTTCACAAATAAAACATGAGAATCCCGAGGCATTGGGTCTAATAGAATATTTACCTAATAATTCCTGAAGTTGGCCTTCAACTCCATCAACTTAGCCAGGGAAATTCTATAAAGTGGAATGGTAATGGGGTGAATCCCCATCTCTTGGTCAGTACAAAAATTAATATCCCTATCTGGTGACATACCAGGCAGGTTTGATGGAAAAAAATCCACAAACTCACACACTATCAAAACAGAATCAACCGAAAGCACTTCAGAAGTATTATCCCTATGACGTGTCATGAAATTCGAACAATGTTTACTCACAAACCTCTTAGCACAAAGAAAAGATATAATCCAAACTTGGGAAGGAATATTGTATCCCTTCTACAATAGTGGATTTATCCCAAGCTTGGACAATGTCACGTTCTTAGCATTGCAATCTAAGATAGAAAAATTTGGAGAAAGTAAAGCCATACTTGTAATTACATCAAAATATACCATTTGTAGAATAATCAAATCTACAAAAGTGTTGTCCCCCACAAAAGTCACAAGGCAAGACCTATACACCTTCTCAACTAGCACATACTCACTCACATGAGTAGAAACACAAATAGGCATATTAAGTAAGTCATAATTCAAATCAAGTCCATTATATTATGAGGAAGATACATAAGAAAAAGTGGATCCAAGATCAAATAATATGGAATCCATTTTATCGTAAATCACAATAGTACATGTGTAATAACATCATATGCCCCTGCCTCTTGCTTCCCGAGGAAAGCATGACCATGGGCTATTCCACATGTCTCACCATTCCACTTGTCACTCTGCACTCCAATTGTTCCAACCTGCCCACCACCCTGGCCGTACCGGTGATCACTACCTTGCAACCACGTCCTTAAGATGATGACATTTACCATAACCACCCCTACCTCTAATTGTAGGGGCTCTATAACCTGATCATACCAGGTCTAACTCTGCCTCGAACAATATTTTGTAATATTATAACCTTACCACATCCATAACAACTACAACAGTCAAAAGAAGGTCTCTAAAAAATATGAAGCAGATTGAAAATAATCATTAAACTTAGAAAAAGGTTGACTGATCTATGACGGACCCTCAGCTCAAACATGCAATAAAGATTAAATAAAATGGGAAGGATAAACCCAAAAACTCTTACCTCTAGAGTAAGAGCCCCTAAAGTCAATTTCCTTATTGAACATTTTGAACTTTTTCACCTTGGTGAAGTCATCTGGCTTCACCATCTCTACCTCTATAAAAAAAACTCAGCCACTTATCGGAGGATTTTGCAGAAGAAACACATTGTAAAGATGGAATCTATAAATGTGACATCAATGCTTTCACAAATAGGTAAATCCGCTTTTGCACACTAAAGAAAAGCTAAGTAGCATACCTTGATAAAGCATGAAATTTGCCCTCCCAAGCTACAACAGATATCTTCCCTTGATCTATATTCAGGAACTCATATCTCCTTCTATCCCTCAAAGTCCGGGGTATATACTTCTCCATAAAGAAGCTAGAAAATGTTTCCCAAGTCATAGCTATAACCACTGCTGGTTAGCACTCAACATGATGAAGTTTGAAGTTCTAAGGTGGAAGAGGACCCACAAGGGTTCATTGATGAAGTTATCAAGGTTCTTGATGCTATGGGGGTTTCTTCTCAAGAAAAGGTAGAACTATCCGCCTACCAACTCAAGGATGTGGCTCAAGTTTGGCATGAGCAATGGAGGGATGAAAGGTCGGTTAGAGAAGGTCGGATTACTAGGGATACTTTCAAGACGGCTTTCCTTGATAGATTCTTTCCCTTGGAATTAAGGGAGAGGAAAATGTAAGAGTTCATTAACCTTCAGGGGGTATGAGTGTGAGAGAGTATAGCCTCAAGTTTACTCAACTATCAAAGCATGCTCCTACTATGGTTGCGGATTCTAGAGCTAAGATGAACAAATTTGTCATGGGGATATCCGATCTTGTGGTAAATGAGTGTAGGTCCGCTATGTTGATTCCTTTCATGGACATTTCTTTTCTGATGGTTCATGCTGAGCAAATTGAGGATCAAAAGCTTAAGCAAGTTGGTAAAGAGTTGAAGAAGGTGAGAACCGAAAATGGAACTTCTTCCAATGCTAAGTATGAAGTTCAAGACAAACCAAGATTCAAAAAGAAGTTTTCTAATCAAGGATCTTCTAGTGCTCCAAGATTCAATAAGAGTAAGGTGCCTACTACCAAGCCCCAAGATGGAAAAGGTGGTCGTACTTATGTTGATAGGCCTCTTTGTTCTAAATATGGTAGTAAACATGATGGCAAGTGTCTTGTGGGCACGGATAATTGCTATAATTGTGGCAACAGTGGTCACATGAAGAAAGATTGCCCTGTGATGAAGACTAAAGGAGGGGAAAATTCTCAAGCACAAGCAAATGCCCCAAATCCGGATGCTCTAAAAAGAATCGCTTCTATGCTCTACAATCCCGAAGTGATCAAGAGAGCTTTACGGATGTGGTGACCGGTATGTTACACTTATTTTCCTTTGATGTATATTCTTTGTTGGACCCCGGTGCCACATTGTCTTTTGTTACCCCTCTTGTAGCCATGAAATTTGATATACTACCCGACATCTTATATGAGCCTTTCTTGGTTTCTACCCCGGTGGGTGATTCCGTAGTGGCAAAAAGAGTCTATAAAGGGTGTCCTATTTCCTTTTCCAATAGAGTTATGTTGGTTGACTTGATACAACTTGATATGCTAGATTTTGATATTATATTGGGAATGGATTGGTTGTATGCGTGTTTTGCCTTTATTGATTGTAGGTCAAGGGTAGTCAAATTTTAATTTCCAAATGAACCCATTTTTGAGTGAAAGGGAGGATACTTAAATCCTTGGGGTAAGATCATTTCGTGTTTAAAAGCTTGCAAGATTATTGCGAAGGTTGTCTCTATCACATAGTAAGAGTCATGGATCTTGAATCCGAGGTCCCTCCCTTAGAGTCGGTACCCGTGGTGAGGGAGTTTCCGGAAGTCTTCCCGGATGATCTTCTAGGAATCCCTCCCGAATAGGAGATTGACTTCGGTATACATCTATTACCGAATACACAACCTATTTCAATACCTCCTTACCGGATGGCCTCGGCCGAGTTGAAAGAACTAAAGGCTCAACTCAAAGATTTACTAGATAAGAGTTTTATTCAACCAAGCATATCTCCATGGGGTGCCCCGGTATTATTCGTAAAAAGGAAGGATGGGGCGTTGAGAATGTGTATCGGTTATCTCAAATTAGAAAGTCACCATAAATAATAAGTACCCGCTCCCTAGGATTGATGACCTAATTGATCAACTGCAAGGAGCGAGTTACATTTCAAAGATTGACTTAAGATCGGGTTATCACAAACTTAGGGTGAGGGAGGTTGATATTCCAAAAACAGCATTTTGAACAAGATATGGTCATTTAGAATGTTATGTCATTTGGTCTAACAAATGCCCCGACGGCTTTCATGGACCTCATGAATCGAGTTTTTAGGAGGTATCTTGATTTGTTCATGATTGTCTTTATTGACGATATTTTGATATACTCAACGAGTGAGGATGATCATACGGATCATTTGAGAATAGTTTTGCAAGTTCTCAAAGATAACTAACTTTTCTCTAAGTTTAGTAAATTTGAATTTTGGTTACGGTCGGTAGCTTTTCTTTATCAGATTGTTTCTAGTGAAGGGGTTGAGATTGATGCGAGAAAGATGGAAGTGGTCAAAAGCTGGCCTAGAATTTTGAGTCCTACCGACATTCAAAGTTTTCTAGGGTTGGACGGTTACTATAGGAGGTTTGTTGAGAGATTTTCATCTACACATGCATCCAAGGGACCCAAGTTCAATCCCTAGTAGCTGCATTTTTAATTATTTAGAGTGCTAAGTGTCTTCCTGAATTCGGCCAAGAGAATCTATGTTCGAATACCTTGGGCAGCACCATATTCTTAATTATTTAGAGTGCTAAGTGTCTTCCTAAATTCGGCCAAGAGGATCTGGGATCGAATCACAGTGGCCTCATCTTTTATTACTTTATTTTGGTGTGAGATTTATGTATCTCACACCCTTGGACAAGGAGCCAAGTTTGAATCCCCCTTCCCTCACTATTTTCTTTTTCTTTTAATTCCAAGCTTCATTCAACCTGCCCAAGTTTGAATCCCCTCTCTCACCCTATTTTCTTTTCTTTTATTTTAAGGGTTAATCTCTTAGTATTAGGACCTTAAGAATTTCGAAATTCACTCTAAATGGCAGAAAGTATTCCTCTTCATATATATTAGTGACTAGCCGAAACCATATTCATTTAACATAAAGTTTTAATTCACTTTCTTACATTTAGCCTAGGCGTTTAACTCATAGTTTTACATATACTTTTGACCAATTCATTAAGGATTTTACTTTCACTTTCTTATTCATGAACATCACAACTTTTTTTGCATGTTAAACACACAACATTGCATAACACATGATTCACCATTTTCTTCAAGTAAATAGTAACAATACAATTACAGAAAATAGCATGTTTTGTGCACATATGACATTCAACATTCGGACGTACATAAAAAATCATAAACAGACCCTAACATACATTACACACAACCACAATCATTCCTAAAATCATCTACCGAAAGTCATACCAACGCATACATCAATTCGTTCATAGGATCTAATGACAGGGGCATGCAACGGGGGACAACCTTAGTTTTTCGATTGGATTTAAACTGAACCTTTGGGGACTCTTGGGAAAGGGACCAATAGATAAGAAAACCCATACCTTTTCAGCCTTGAAAACCAGCCACAACCACATGCCTTCACCCACACACAAACCTTTCTTCCGAGCTTTGATTCTTGTTCCCAAGTGAAGTTCTTTACTCATAACACTAAGGCGTATAAATTTTTCCTTTTGTTTTTGATGGATGCAGCCAAGAATACGCTTATAAAAGTGAGTATAAGATTGTTTTCTGTTTTAGAATTGTGAAATAAAGCTGAAAAACGTTTTTAGAAGTAATAAAAAGAATTAAGAGTGGACATGAAGCACACTCCTAGTGGGAGTCATGCGCCCCTTTTGTGGGAATTGTTGTTGACTTATTCAACACAATTAAAATGGTAAAAATCAGATTATAAAATATAGATTAATTTATTATAATGCCCCTCCTTATTTGAATTAATTTTAAATCAATTAATTCGTGCCCCCTTATGCCTCCAACTCGGCTCGAACCCGAGTGTGGAGGTAAGGTCAATCTCGGGTTTGACCACCGATATTTGACTTATTTTGACTAATTAATATCTTTATTTAATTACTTATATATAAGCCTAGGGTAATTACTATACTACTCCTAGCCCCAAAATTACTTTTATACCCCTAGAACCCATAAAACCTAGGACTAACCCTCTAAGTCCGGTTAAGACTCATCCGGGTGAATCCTAGTATTCGGGTACACTGCATGGCTGGAACCAACTCTCCCTAGCTCAACTAACTCACCAAGTTGGTTGGCTTGGCTGGTGCATAGGTTCAGAGGTCTGGTTCCATGCGCATCAATCCGTGTGAATCAGGTCTAACCTAGGCATTCTATGTACGTTTAGGCCTTACTTAGCATAGTCGTTTTTGGGTTGTCACATTATCCCCCTTTAGGAAGATTCATCCCCGAATGACACTACTCTTTACTAGCAACAAGCCAGTCATCTATAGAACTTATGCATACATAAGCAATTCAATACTTTTCATTAGTGAATATCTGATTCACATATTAGCATGGTGGTGCACATCTTTGAAACCTCCTAGCAGCTTCACATTAATAGACTGAGGAAAGTCTTTCCCAAATTAGTCTCATCAAAACATACAACACAAGTAAACATATAAGTCACACAAACCAGCAACCAACATGATGACTCAAACATATTAACCTCTTACTAGTGCATAAAATTCATACACAGTCAAACACATCAAAGACTAATTAAGGCTACGCACATGAGACATCACCAGAAGTGACTTCCCCTGCACCCCTAGACTTTAGTGCGAAGAATCGTTGCCTCCTTGGAGCCTCTTCACTTGGACCATTAGGCTGAACTTTCTCCTCCCCTTTTTCTTGACTTCTCCTATTTAGACAATCCTTCATCATGTGACCCGGTTTGTCACAACTGTAACAAGCGCTAGAGCCCTGCATACACCCTCCTCCATGCAGTTTGCCACACTTCCTACACGGTGGCCTCTCATGAGGTGTATCTACTTCATTGTTCCTCTTAACTCTGGGATTGGAATCCCTATCATAGCGACCGTTGGATGAACTTGACTCCCCTTGGTGGGAGAGTCCCTTCTTAAACCTTTGGTTATCCCTGATTTCAGTACTACTCTTCTTTGAAAAATTCTCCTTAGCTTGCCTTGACCTGTTCCCTGCCCTAGTGTGCGTCCTCTTCCTGCTTTCCTACACTTGCTGGGCATGCACCATCAACCTACCCAGAGCCATGTTATCATACAACATGGCTGCCCGACAATCTTCCACTAGATCCTCCGACACGCCAGTCATAAACCTGCTCATTTCATCCCTGCTATTTGCCACTAGAGAAGAAGCATACTTTGAGAGTTTTGACGAATTTCAAGGAATACTCCTTGGCTGACATACCTCCCTAGGTTGATGAACTCTTCAACATTGGCTTCTCGTTGCTCTCTGGGGAAGAATCTCTCCAGAAATACAGTCTTGAGAGTATCCCAAGTGATGGGAACATCTCCACGGGCTCGGCTGTCAGCCCACATCCGGTACCAAATCTGTGCCACATCCTTGAGTTGATATGCAGTCAACTCAGCCTTCGCCTCCTCATATACTCCCATGGCACAAAGGATCTTGTGGACCTCATCCATGAACTCTTGGGGATCCTCATGGGTCTGGGATCCGTAGTAAATTGGGTGGTTCATTCTGGTGAAGTCCCTCAGCCTGCTAGCCATGGTGCCAGCATGAGGATTCTCTTTGGGAGCACCCTCTCTAGCGGCTTGAGTCGTGATGGCTTGAGCCTGAGTAGTGATGTCCTGTGCCATCTGTAGAAAGGCATTCCTCACTTCTCCATCTGTCGACCCAACTGGATTGACAGGCACCTGATCAGCAACAACTGGGGCTTGAGGAGGAACTTGATTTCTCCAGCAGCTGCCTCACCTACCCTCCTGCCTGCATTTCTCCTCGTATTCATTATCTACACATACATACAAGAAGAGAGTTAGATTCTTAATGACACAATCATGTCACAATTCCACATAGCACGATAGAGAGTAAAAGTTGGGAAAATTTCCTAAACATTATGCAGTCTCTAATTTATGATAGTGGTGCACTTATGTACCATAACTTAGAAACTACTTAACGTAGTTGACATGAGCCTGGTGTCTTGGATATTTAACATGATGCTCTGATACCAAGTTTGTCACGACCCAGATTCTGGAATCCGAATTTCAACCGGTGTTATTGACCACTCTGAGGTCACAGACAAGCCTCTTCTTCCATTCATCACAGTCATACGGTTAATTTTAGTTTAAAATTTGAAACTTTTTGTTTATAGTTGAAGTATACATAGACTTCATATAAACACATATCTTTAAGGAAGTTGATTGCTCATACATCAACCATCTAATTATAAGATCATGCAACTTGAAAGAAATGGAATCTCATGTCATAAGTAATACTTGCCAAAAAGGCATCATTACAAGCGTCTGAATAAAATAGGAAAGAAACACTAGTGGAACCTACCCCACTAGTTCAAACCTACTACAAAGAAAGAAATATAAAGGCAGACATCCACGAATGCATGAGGACCTACCAAGTCCGGATGAAATCTCTGAGTCCGAACAGCTGTAATGATACCCTCAACGTCCACCTGAGCCTACACCTAAAATAGTAATATTGTTTGAAATTAGTACACACTTGTACTAAGTATGGGTACATGCAACAACTCATAACGGTAATGCATGAACAAGGATGGCTCTTCCTAATCAACATGCTTTCTTAGAAGGTCAAGTCTCTTGACTTTGACTATTTCATAATAGAAAGGTCATGCCATGAACATGTCACACATCATACACACATAGGTTCACATAATATACATTTCATGTTTCATATAGTATACATTTCATATCCATGAGACCTTGGAATCATGGAAATAGCATTGAGACATCTCAAGTGAGGGCCCAACATATGGGATCTCAATCCGAGGGTCTTCTTTAGCAAACACAGATCCTGCTTCATTCATTTATTTGTACTTCACATTATTCATTTCATTTATTCATAGGCTGATGTGAACACCAGCTATACCTAGGATGAAGTTTAGGAGTCTCATCGGGATCATGAAGTGCAATGACAAAGAATGACCTAATGCCAATACTTGAGTCCGGTCTCACCTCGTGATTGTCTTGCACAAACACCTTCGGTATCATTCATTTTATTATCTTTCATACTTTGAGGAACTTCAACTTTAACCGACATGGATCATGTGAGCTCATGAAATCCAGTGTCTTCCCCACACCGAAATAAGGTGGAGTCACTGGCCAAGGTGAAACCAAAACATTCTAGCTTCATGGGTTTGAACCGAGCTAGTTCCCTATGTTGGAAGCATAGTTCAAAGACTAGGAGATTTAGGGAGACCCATACCCACCTTGGTGGACAGTCTCATCTCATGAGATTTATGTGAACCTCCGCCCTTCTCGAAAGAAGGTATAACCACTCATAACTAGCCTATCGGTGCTCCGTTTAAATTTCCTTTTTGCATTCAACTCATACATCATCGAAGCTTGCTTCTAGCATGAGGTATTCATACCTCATTAGATGATTTCTCATCTCTTCTTTACGTATTAAGTGTGAATTGTACTTACACTTACATATAGAGTGTGATCGAGACTTGTCTCTTAATATTCAACACTCTCTTAGGTGAGTACTTTTGGTGACCGTATATTGGCGTAGGTACAACTTTTCTCACTTGCACTAGCCTCATATTGTGGTGCCACCCTGTTCTTTCTTAACATCTTCTCATTTCATCTTTACTCATCTTTCATTATTTGTTCTTCGATTAACATAGATATGCTCTCTTAGAAATTGCATTTAGTGACATTGCTTTTTAGGCGTAGATGCAGCTTGTCTCACTTGCACTAGCCTATCATCATGTAGTCACTCTTTTCTTTACATATTAACTATGAATTCATTCTTAACACTTTCTTTTGGAATATGCTTGAGACTTGACTCCTACATCATTCTACACTCCAATAGGTGAGTACGTTTGGTAACATTTACTTAGGCTTGGTTGAGACTTGTCTCACCATTCATCTTAGCCTCTTATCATTTTGTCACTGTTTTCATTAGCATCATAGTATAATATAATTACTCACCTCATTACGTGAATGTTCATTTAATAATCTTACCATTAACTCATGTTCTTACCCAATTCGGGTTACTCATAATTGACTAAGTGTTTCATGACCATCTAAGTATATGTTGTGTAAGACTTATGCATTTTACAAATGCAGCCAAGGGACCCAAGTTGAACCCCTAGTGGCTGTTTATTTCATTATATGTTAGACTTATGTGTCTCCCAATTTCGGCCAAGAGGACCCACATTCGAATCCCTTGGACAACACCTCATTTTTAATTATTTAGAGTGCTAAGTGTCTTCCTAAATTCGTTCAAGAGAATCTATGTTCGAATCCCTTGGGCAGCACCTTATTTTTTATTATTTAGAGTGCTAAGTGTCTTCCTAAATTTGGCCAAGAGGATCTGGGATCGAATCCCAGTGGCCTCATCTTTTATTAGTTTATTTTGGTGTGAGATTTATGTATCTGACACCCTTGGCCAAGAAGCCAAGTTTGAATCCCCCTTCCCTCACTATTTTCTTTTTCTTTTAATTCCAAGCTTCTTTCAACCTGCCCAAGTTCGAATCCCCTCTCTCACCCTATTTTCTTTTCTTTTATTTTAAGGGTTAATCTCTTAGTATTAGGACCTTAAGAATTTCGAAATAAACTCTAAATGGCAGAAACTATTCCTCTTCATATATATTAGTGACTAGCCGAAACAATATTCATTTAACATAAAGTTTTAATTCACTTTCTTACATTTAGCCTAGGCGTTTAACTCATAGTTTTACATATACTTTTGACCAATTCATTAAGGACTTTACTTTCACTTTCTTATTCATGAACATCACGATTTCTTTTGCATGTTAAACACACAACATTGCATAACACATGATTTACCATTTTCTTCAAGTTAAAAGTAACAATACAATTACGGAAAACAGCATGTTTTGTGCACATATGACATTCTACATTCGGACGTACATAAAAAATCATAAACAGACCCTAACATACATTACACACAACCACAATCATTCCTAAAATCATCTACCGAAAGTCATACCAACGCATACATCAATTCGTTCATAGGATCTAATGACAGGGGCATGCAACGGGGGACAACCTTAGTTTTTCGATTGGATTTAAACTGAAACTTAGAGGACTCTTGGGAAAGCGACCAATAGAGAAGAAAACCCATACCCTTTCAGCCTTGGAAACCAGCCACAACCACATGCCTTCACCCACACACAAACCTTTCTTCCGAGCTTTGATTCTTGTTCCCAAGTGAAGTTCTTTACTCATAACACTAAGGCGTATAAATTTTTCCTTTTGTTTTTGATGGATGCAGCCAAGAATACGCTTATAACAGTAAGTATAAGTTTGTTTTCTATTTTAGAATTGTGAAATAAAGCTGAAAAACGTTTTTAGAAGTAATAAAAAGAATTAAGAGTGGACATGAAGCACACTCCAAGTGGGAGTCATGCGCCCCTTTTGTGGGAATTGTTGTTGACTTATTCAACACAATTAAAATGGTAAAAATCAGATTATAAAATATATATTAAGTTATTATAATGCCCCTCCTTATTTGAATTAATTTTAAATCAATTAATTCATGCCCCCTTATGCCTCCAACTCGGTTCGAACCCGAGTGTGGAGGTAAGGTCAATCTCGGGTTTGACCACCGATATTTGACTTATTTTGACTAATTAATATCTTTATTTAATTACTTATATATCAGCCTAGGGTAATTACTATACTACCCCTAGCCCCAAAATTACTTTTATACCCCTAGAACCCTTAAAACCTAGGACTAACCCTCTAAGTCCGGTTAAGTCTCATCCGGGTGAATCCTAGTATTCGGGTACACTACATGGCTGGAACCAACTCTGCCTAGATCAACTAACTCACCAAGTTGGTTGGCTTGGCTGGTGTATAGGTTCAGAGGTCTGGTTCCATGCGCATCAATCCGTGTGAATCAGGTCTAACCTAGGCATTCTATGTACGTTTAGGCCTTACTTAGCATAGTCGTTTTCGGGTTGTCACATTATCCCCCCTTAGGAATATTCATCCCCTAATGACACTACTCTTTACTAGAAACAAGCCAGTCATTTATAGAACTTATGCATACATAAGCAATTCAATACTTTTCATTAGTGAATATCTGATTCACATATTAGCATGGTGGTGCACATCTTTGAAACCTCCTAGCAGCTTCACATTAATAGACTGAGGAAAGTCTTTCCCAAATTAGTCTCATCAAAACATACAACACAAGTAAACATATAAGTCACACAAACCAGCAACCAACATGATGACTCAAACATATTAACCTCTTACTAGTGCATAAAAATCATACACAGTCAAACACATGAAAGACTAATTAAGGCTACGCACCCGAGACATCACCAGAAGTGCCTTCCCCTACACCCCTAGACTTTAGTGTGAAAAATCGTTGCCTCTTTGGAGCCTCTTCACTTGGACCATTAGGCTGAACTTTCTCCTCCCCTTTTTCTTGACTTCTCCTATTCGGACAATCCTTCATCATGTGACCCGGTTTTCCACAACTGTAACAAGCGTTAGAGCCCAGCATACACTCTCCTCCATGGAATTTGCCACACTTCCTACACGGTGGCCTCTCATGAGGTGTATCTATTTCATTGTTCCTCTTAACTATAGGATCGGAATCCCTATCATAGCGACCGTTGGATGAACTTGACTCGCCTTAATGGGAGAGTCCCTTCTTAAACCTGGGGTTATCCCTGATTTCAGTACTACTCTTCTTTGAAAAATTCTCCTCAGCTTGCCTTGACCTGTTCCATGCCCTAGTGTACGTCCTCTTCCTGCTTTCCTACACTTGCAAGGCATGCACCATCAACCTATCCAGATCCATGTTATCATACAACATGGATGCCCGACAATCTTCCACTAGATCCTCCGACACGCCAGTCACAAACCTGCTCATTTCATCCCTGCTATTTGCCACTAGAGAAGAAGCATACTTTGAGAGTTTTGACGAATTTCAAGGAATACTCCTTGGCTGACATACCTCCCTGGGTTGATGAACTCTTCAACCTTGGATTCTCGTTGCTCTCTGGGGAAGAATCTCTCCAGAAATACAGTCTTGAGAGTATCCCAAGTGATGGGAACATCTCAACGGGCTCGGCTATCAGCCCACATCCGGTACCAAATCTGTGCCACATCCTTGAGTTAATATGCAGTCAACTCAGCCTTCGCCTCCTCATCTACTCCCATGGCACAAAGGATCTTGTGGACCTCATCCACGAACTCTTGGGGATCCTCATGGGTCTGGGATCCGTAGTAAACTGGGGGGTTCATTCTGGTGAAGTCCCTCAGCCTGCTAGCCATGGCGCCAGCATGAGGATTCTCTCTGGGAGCACCCTCTCTAGCGGCTTGAGCCGTGATGGCTTGAGACTGAGTACTGATGGACTGTGCCATCTGTAGCAAGGCATTCGTCACTTCTGCATCTGTCGACCCAGCTGGATTGACAGGCACCTGATCAGCAATAACTGGGGCTTGAGGAGGAACTTGATTTCCTCCAGCAGCTGCCTCACCTACCCTCCTGCCTATATTTCTCCTCGTATTCATTATCTACACATAGATAAAGAAGAGAGTTAGATTCTTAATGACACAATCATGTCACAATTCCACATAGCACGATAGAGAGTAGAAGAAGGGAAAATTTCCTAAATATTATGCAGTCTCTAATTTATGATAGTGGTGCACTTCACTACCATAACTTAGAAACTACTTAACGTAGTTGATATGAGCCTGGTGTCTTGGATATTTAACATGATACTCTGATACTAAGTTTATCACGACCCAGATTCTGAAATCCGAATTGTAACCGGCGTTGTTGACCTCTCTGAGGTCACAGACAAGCCTCTTCTTGCATTCATCACATTCATACGGTTAATTTTAGTGGAAAATTTGAAACTTTTTGTTTATAGTTGAAGTATACATAGACTTCATATAAACACATATCTTTAATGAAGTTGATTGCTCATACATCAACCATCTAATTATAAGATCACGCAACTTGAAAGAAATGGAATCTCATGTCATAATTAATACTTGCCAAAACGGCATCATTACAAGCGTCTGAATAAAATAGGAAAGAAACACTAGTGGAACCTACCCCACTAGTTCAAACCTACTACTAAGAAAGAAATATAAAGGTAGACATCATCGAATGCATGAGACCTTGGAATCACGGAAATAACATTGAGACATCTTAAGTGAGGGACCAACATATGAGATCTCAATCCGAGGGTCTCCTTTAGCAAACATAGATCCTGTTTCATTCATTCATTTGTACTTCACATTAGTCATTTCATTCATTCATAGGCTGATGTGAACACCAACTATACCTAGGATGAAGTTTAAGACTTTCATCGGGATCATAAAGTGCAATGACAAACAATGACCTAATGCCAATACTTGAGTCCGGTCTCACCTCGTGATTGTCTTGCACAAACACCTTTGGTATCGTTCATTTTATTATCTTTCATACTTTGAGGAACTTCAACTTTAACCGACATAGATCATGTGACCTCATGAATCCGGTGTCTTCCCCACACCAAAAAGAGGTGGAGTCACTGGCCAAGGTAAAACCAAAACATTCTAGCTTCATGGGTTCGAACCGAGCTAGTTCCCTATGTTGGCAGCATAGTTCAAAGACTAGGAGATTTAGGGAGACCCATGCCCACCTTGGTGGACAGTCTCATCTCATGAGATTTATGTGAACCTCCGCCCTTCCCGAAAGAAGGTATAACCACTCATAACTAGCCTATCGGTGCTCCGTTTAAAGTTTCTTTTTGCATTCAACTCATACATCATCGAAGCTTGCTTCTAGCATGAGGTAGTCATAGCTCATTAGATGATTTCTCATCTCTTCTTTACGTATTAAGTGTGAATTGTCCTTACACTTACATATAGAGTGTGATTGAGACTTGTCTCTTAATATTCATCACTCTCTTAGGTGAGTACTTTTGGTGACCTTATATTGGCGTAGGTACAACTTTTCTCACTTGCACTAGCCTCATATTGTGGTGCCACCCTGTTCTTTCTTAACATCTTCTCATTTCATCTTTACTCATCTTTCATTATTTGCTCTTCGTTTAACATAGATATGCTCTTTTAGAAATTGCATTTAGTGACATTGCTTTTTAGGCGTAGATGCAGCTTGTCTCACTTGCACTAGCCTATCATGATGTAGTCACTCTTTTCTTTACATATTAATAAATGATTTCATTCTTAACACTTTCTTTAGGAATATGCTTGAGACTTGACTCCTACATCATTCTAGACTTCCATAGGTGAGTACGTTTGGTAACATTTACTTAGGCTTGGTTGAGACTTGTCTCACCATTCATCTTAGCCTCTTATCATGTTGTCACTGTTTTCACTAGCATCATAGTATAATATAATTACTCACCTCATTACGTGAATGTTCATTTAATAATCTTACCATTAACTCATGTTCTTACCCAATTCGGGTTACTCATAATTGACTAAGTGTTTCATGACCATCTAAGTATATGTTGTGTAAGACTTATGCATTTTACAAATGCAGCCAAGGGACCCAAGTTGAATCCCTAGTGGCTGCATTTTATTTCATTATATGTGAGACTTATGTGTCTCCCAATTTCGGCCAAGAGGACCCACGTTCGAATCCCTTGGACAACACCTCATTTTTAATTATTTAGAGTGCTAAGTGTCTTCCTAAATTCGTCCAAGAGGATATATGTTCGAATCCCTTGGGCAGCACCTTATTTTTTATTATTTAGAGTGCTAATTGTCTTCCTAAATTCGGCCAAGAGGATCTGGGATCGAATCCCAGTGGCCTCATATTTTATTAGTTTATTTTGGTGTGAGATTTATGTATCTCACACCCTTGGCCAAGGAGCCAAGTTTAAATCCCCCTTCCCTCACTATTTTTTTTTCTTTTAATTCCAAGCTTCTTTCAACCTGCCCAAGTTCGAATCCCCTCTCTCATCCTTTTTCTTTTCTTTTATTTTAAGGCTTAATCTCTTAGTATTAGGACCTTAAGAATTTCGAGATTCACTCTAAATGGCAGCAAGTATTCCTCTTCATATATATTAGTGACTAGCCGAAACCATATTCATTTAACATAAAGTTTTAATTCACTTTCTTACATTTAGCCTAGGCGTTTAACTCATAGTTTTACATATACTTTTGACCAATTCATTAAGGATTTTGCTTTCACTTTCTTATTCATGAACATAACGATTTCTTTTGCATGTTAAACACACAACATTGCATAACACATGATTCACTATTTTCTTCAAGTTAACAGTAACAATACAATTACGGAAAACAACATGATATGTGCACATATGACATTCAACATTCGGACGTCCATAACAAATCATAAACAGCCCCTAACATACATTCCACACAACCACAATCATTCCTAAAATCATCTACCGAAAGTAATACCAATGCATACATCAATTCGTTCATAGGATCTAATGACAGGGGCATGCAACGGGGGACAACCTTAGTTTTTCGATTGGATTTAAACTAAACCTTAGGGGACTCTTGGGAAAGGGACCAAGAGAGAAGAAAACCCATACCTTTTCAGCCTTGAAAACCATACACAACCACACGCCTTCACCCACACACACACCTTTCTTCCGAGCTTTGATTCTTGTTCCCAAGTGAAGTTCTTTACTTATAACACTTAGGCGTATAAATTTTTCCTTTTGTTTTTGATGGATGCAGCCAAGAATACGCTTGTAACAGTGAGTATACATTTTTTTTCTATTTTAGAATTGTGAAATAAAGTTGAACGTTTTTATAAGTAATAAAAAGAATTAAGAGTGGGCATGAAGCATACTCCTAGTGGGAGTCATGCGCCTCTTTTGTGGGAATTGTTGTTGACTTATTCAACACAATTAAAATGGTAAAAATCAGATTATAAAATATATATTAAGTTATTATAATGCCCCTCCTTATTATAATTTATTTTAAATCAATTAATTCGTGCCCCCTTATGCCTCCAACTCGGCTCGAACACGAGTGTGGAGGTAAGGTCAATCTCGGGTTTGACCACCGAGATTTTACTTATTTTGACTAATTAATATCTTTATTTAATTAATTATATATCAGTCTAGGGTAATTACTGTATTACCCCTAGCCCCAAAATTACCTTTATACCCCTAGAACCCTTAAAATCTAGGACTAACCCTCTAAGTCCGGTTAAGACTCATCCGGGTGAATCCTAGTATTCGGGTACACTACATGGCTGGAACCAAATCTGCCTAGCTCAACTAACTCACCAAGTTGGTTGGCTTGGCTGGTGCATAGGTTCAGAGGTCTGGTTCCATGCGCATCAATCCGTGTGAACCAGGTCTAACCTAGGCATTCTATGTACGTTTAGGCCTTACTTAGCATAGTCGTTTTCGAGTTGTCACAAAGGATGTTCTTAAACAAGTTTGAGTTAAAAAAATTCTATTCTAGCACCCTGTTCATTCGGAACATTTAATTTTACTGATACCTTTGAGAATAAGATAAAGAGTTTTTTTTTTAATATTCTAATAATGATGTTTAATAAGGTGATGTAGTCTCCCAATGATCGTAAGTTATGTTTTGAAGTCAAGCAAGTTGGGAAATAAATGTTGACAAAGGTAAGAGTAAGTTTCTTTGATAAGACTTCTAAAATTTGGCTTAAATGTCTCAGAGCTTTTCTCCAAATATAGAAAGCTTTAAAAGGAACCCAATACATGGTATCGAAGTTCTACGAGTCTAATTTCCAAAACACTAAACCGTTTGTCCATACGACTTCAGAATTGAGAGATATTCAGATTTTAGTGAGATGCGCAAGCAGGCACGTGAAGGTGGGTCCCCCACACCTAAGTCGGTTTAGCTTTATAAGATCAGATCTCTCTTTCTCTTATCTCATTTCTTTTCGACCAAAATAAGAAGAAAATAGTCCTATATATTCTCTAACGGTTCCTATATCATCCAAGCAAAAATCTAAAAGATTTCAACATCGTTTCACACTCGCAACGTTCATAGAGATTGTGTTACTTCTTTCCTCCACATTGGTTGTGATATGAAGGATTCTTCATGGTGAAGGAGACTCGTTTTTGTGTGGTGTTGCTTCTATTTGGAGGTAATAAGTCTGACCCTTCATTTCATTGAGTGATTCCAAGTTATAGATACGCTATATAAGCAAGAACACGAATAGACGACTGGAAAAATCGTATTTGGATAGTAACGTGATCTTGGGCTGTTTCGATGTATTTTTCTGGTATTGTTGTTGCAGGAATTTTCGGAAATGCTTTGTTTGTGTGTGTTTCTTATTGTGATGGTTCTGGAAGAGAAGATGAAGTATAGATGGGTAACTAATTGTAAGATAAATAAGTGTAACGTTTGTTCTACTATTGCATTATAAATTTCAAATTGTTTCTTCTTGGTTCGACGTCTTGTGTTTAAGGTGACTGTTTGTTATTGAAAAGACATGTTAAATTACTGTAAGATCCATCATGTTTAATTTAAGGTTCTGACCTTTTAATCTCCCGTTGTTCATGAAGAGAAAGACACAACTTCAAATGCAATTATTGGACGAAAGTATAGGATAATCACTGGAAGCTGTGAGTTCATGTTATTATGGTTATATTGAACAATTATAGGACTGCATTACATATATTTTTTTATGGATAAAATGGTTTGAAGACTCGTGGTTAGGATTTGGTTGAGGTTATTTTGGAGTTTGAAAAGAGGGGTGTGGCGATACACCGAGTTTTTATTGTTGTGCAGACATACTCTATTTAATTGTTATTGCCTATTGCGTAAGCCTTCACTTATTATGGCTTCTGCAAATATGTATGTTATGTCATTAATTTTTAGAAGAGAAGGTAATGAAGCATACATTTTAAAAAAATTGGCGAGCTAATCACTCTACTAGTGAGCTCTAAATTGCTACTTTCACCCTTACATGATAATATTCTGCCTATAACATGATTTTATGTAGACCCTTACATGTTAATATTCTGACTAAATTGCTACATTGAACCTTACATGTTAATATCCAACTTCTCTATGTTTTTTGTCAAATTCATCAACTACTTATTGCAAGTTTAATCTGATCTATTCAAACTTGTATCATTTTATTACAAAATTAACTTCCAGTTACGCTTAAATGTTTTTCAGTTCTAATTGATCAATCCCAACAAGCTTTTTATTGAATTTGAAAGTCGAATTATCTACACTTCGTCGTACTTGGTGATCATGATAAAAAATTGTTATTATTTAAACTATGATAAAATAGTGTAACACATTAAATGTAATATGTTAATAGAAAAAAGTTATTAGTATCTTCGGTAATAAGTAAATTCTTATAGTTTGGCGTTGTTGACAAATTTTACGTCTACAAATTTTCTTATAGAAAAAGTTTGTTAATAAAGAGAGTGAACATGTAGACTAGCTATATTATTAAAAAAGTATGACCTAGTCTAGAACAACATTTAAAGATTTATATTTACTACTTTACTTTTTCTATCTGTATGGCTAATTAGGAATAACTATTGGTTCCACAACATGTTTTTCAGTAGAGTTGCACAAGGGGCTTGAATTAAAACTCAGCACAAAAAATATTTGTTCATGCTCTATCAGGCCCAAAAGACAGAAATATAATGAATGAAAAACACAAAAGATAAAATGGCCAAGATAAAATGTCCCAGTCAAAAATAGAGCTCTTTTGCTATGTCAAGTACTATATTACTAGGGTTTACAATAGAGGGTTCTTCATTTCATTTAAAAATTTCCTCTCTCTACTGAATAAGTCAACGGTGATGCGATTCCACAATATCAGTCAGATTCATATTCTTCTTTGGATGATCAACACTCATGGCCCTCTTTGGTGTACGTTGTTGTTTTTCAGCTTGTAGAAGTAAGATTTGTGTGCTTCTCTTCTTAACTATTTTTGTATTTTTAACCTTTGATTTAAAGGTGCATCTGTTCATTCTTTTTTTCTATCTAGATGATTAGTTCGTTGGATCAGATTGTTGTGTATGTCCATGAGTGAACCGATTATTTTCATCTTGGGTGCCTATGGGTTAGCTCTATGCTAGTATTTCTCTTCATTCATTGTTTGATATGAGTCCAGTTTCTTTTTAATTGATGGATCTGTGTTTATCAACATGATTCAAGTCTATTTTCTTCTTAATTGATGGATCTGTATTTTTTCAGCATACTTTAAGTCTAGTATCTTTTTTATTGATGGTTTTATGTTTTTTCGTTTGATATAAGTCTTGTTTCTTTTTGATTGGTTGATCTAGGATTTGTTTTGGCTTGATTTAAGTCTAGTTTCATTTTTAATGAGGGATTAGTTTCTTATCAAGTAATGGATATGCGTTTCTCAGCTTGATTTGAGTCCCGATTTGAGTCTAGTTTCATTTTAATTGATGGATATATGTTTTTTCCACTTGGTTTGAGTCTACTCTTTTTAATCTATGGAATTGTATTTTTCAGCTTGATTTGAATCTAGTTTCTTTTTCTTTTTAATTTCTGGATATGTATCTTTTTAGCTTGATTTGAGTCTATTTTTTTTTTAATTGCTGGATCTACATTTTTTAAACCTAATTTGAGTCTAGTTTCTTTTTAATAGACTGATCTCTGTTTTTCAGCTTGATTTGATTCTAGATGCTTTTTATTCCTGGATCTGTATTTTCAACTTAATTTGAGTCTGGTTTCTTTTTAATTATTGGATCTCTATTTTTGAACTTGATTTTAGTCTACTTTTTAATTGAGCAATCTGTGTTTTTTTTACTTTATTTGAGACTATTTTGTTTTTAATTAGTGGATTTGTGTGTTTCATCTTTATTTGAGTCTAGTTTCTTTTTATTTGAAGGATATGTCTTTTTCAGCTTGATTTAAGTCTAATATATGTTTAATTGAGGATCTGTATATTTTAGCTCAGGGGGTAAAGTGAAACTAGAGGCTGTCAACCTCCTTCCAATAAGAAAAATACTATTTTAATACATTTTAGTATTACCAATTGTTTTAAAATTTTCTAAATCAAATTTATGTAAATGACATGAACCTAATGACTTGATTTATGTGCAATGAATATTCCCTATTATACTTATAGATGTATATTTTCTTACAAACTACAACATAATAAACTAGAGATTCATTAACTTATTTTTCCATATATTAACAACAGATGTGTAATTTTCTCCAATAAATTTCATGGTAAGAGGATATAACGAATTTTCCTTGCAATCAACTACGTGTCAATCAAATTGTAACGATTTTGAATTACATTAAAAGAATGGACTCATTTATAGATTTTAGTATCTATGTTTATATTCATTAGTATTCTGACACATGTGTGGCACGTGTATTCCATTAGCACAAACTTGTTTTTTTTGAATATTCAGATATAATTAAAAAAAATTAAAAAAAAACACGAAATCTAAAACTTATCGGAATGGTGAGTATATTTCATTAAAGTTGAACAATAATTTATCATCTGACCTACAAAAATGCACAACTATTCATTGGTAGATAGGTACAGTGAAGTTTTTGTTGAATAGAATATTCAAGTTTACCTCCTCAGGTGAATATTTGAAGATTGTCTTCAAATTTTACTTTTTATTGTTGAAATTCAAAATACTATGTTATATACCATAATATTTTTTCCAAATTGAAATTTGTGTTAGAAGTAATAATTCCTCCAATCCATAATATTCTTTTAATTTTTTTGGTATAAATTTAAACATTTTAAAAAGAAAAAATAATTTCTAATAATAAAAAAAATTAAAAATATAAAGGCTTATTAATTCTTTCTTTACATAAAGTACAAACAATTGCTAAAAGTACAATAAAAATATTGAAATCCTATATTACATGCTAGGGTAATAATATGCATGTACATTGGTATATAATTAATTTAATTTTCAACAAATTCAATCAGTCTAATTTCTTAAAAACCTAACTAGAAGAAGAGATAGTGAAGTAGATTCTAATAGCTAATTGAACTCGCTTTTCTGATTTGATTTATTTAAATCTTCCCTTTTATGTATTTTTTACTCCTAATTAATAAGTCTACATATATATAGCTCGACAAAGCCGTTTCAATTCTCCTAATTATCTTTACGACGAAGAGACATGCACGTATGTGATACATAAATAGTAACATTTATGAGATAAATGAAGGTTGTAAATAAAAATTAATTGTTAGTAATCCCCACTCTTCTTAAAAATATTGTATGTGTTATATATAAAAAATCTGATGCATAATCTAGTAATATTTAAAAGTAAAGACATTTAAACTAACTTATATGTAATTATGAATAGCAAGTAATTATATATAGAGCATTATCTATACTTATACATATTATGAATGTGATTTAATTTCATTGTTACAACTTACACGTTTTAACTCTAGTAATACTAACCAATTTATTTTGAAGTACCAATTAATTCACAAAGAACACTTTGATTTTCCTAGATAATTGAATTAGTAAATTAAACAACAATTCATTGTAACTTAAAATTTAATTAATTCTTTCATTCTCTTTCTAATAAATAACGTACAATTCAATAAATAATTAAAATATTACTATGTAATATTTACTTAATTAGATGTCTAATGCAGACTAGGGGTAAAATGGTAATAAATTTTTTCATCTTTATAGTTTCTCAAGTTTAGTAATTTATGATATGATGATATGATATGATATGATACGATGATGTGTATATTTTGTATTGTTGTCTATCACTAGGCTATTGCACTAACAAAAGTATTTCAATGTGTTGATAGATTCAGTGGTCTTAAAGAAGGAAGATGGAAAAATAAATCATGCTAAAAGGTATTTCATTACTTAATAAATCATATGTCCACAAATACATTGTAAATGTGATCTTCTCTTTTTTCAACTAAATTCATTGTGAATATTGAATTTTTTGAAGTATTTTCTTTTGTAGGGTAAATAATTTATAAGTAAATTAATATTGGAATTGTTCGAGAATCACATAGTTCTCTCTCCGCCGTTACGATTTTGTAATTATTTTTCTCCCTTCTTCTTGTTTTTCTAGAAGCTCTATATCTTTTCATTAAAAAAAAGTAATCATGGGCGTACAACCCTGTTGTTCGGTCATGTCATCATCCATTTAATGGAGCTAGCTATTGTGCTGTACTGACAAGATTTTATTTATTTTTGTTAATGCACAAGTAATTCAGGTGCCGGAAACAAGAAGAAAGGGGGGGGGGGGATGGATGCAAAATTATTACAGCGAAGAGAACCATGCATGATCCAAATCATTCCATACTACTTTTCCAATAAATTAGTACCTTAAAAAAGAGAAAATCTTCCAAAAAGCTAGTCTTCATAAAGGAACCTACTGAAAAAGAAAAACAAGAAGATCATCCCCTATAGCATACTTACAGACATATGACTTTTTACGTTATACGATATCACTAAACATGATAGAACTATGTCTTACATAGACATGAATGTTTATCAATAGACAAAGGAATCAATTCGATGTTATCCCAACTATCACACAAGACACTAGAAAACTCATGATTGCCAATGGTGAAAGGTCCCAAATCTTCCTTCTTTTTAACTTCATATTATACATAAGCAATCGAGCAAACCCACGAGTCAATTTTATCTCTCCTTCGTGGGATCCCTTTTTCTTATTATCTTTGGCATGTTCCTTAAGCTTATCAGCCTCAACCTGCTGAGCATGAGTCATAAGCCTAGAGATATTCATATCTCCCAGTAACATAACATTTCTGCACTCTGTTTTCACCAAATCTTACACTCCATACAAGAACTTATTCATTTGAGCCCTGGAGTCAGCAACCATGTGAGGATCATACCTGGAGAGTTGGTTAAACTTCAGCCCATACTCTTGGACTGTCATGTTTCCCTGCCTCAAGTTCATGAATTCCTGAGCCTTTGCTTTCATCAACTCTATTGGGAAAAAACTGTCGAGAAAAGTCTCACTAAAACAATCCCAAGTGATTGGAGCTGCATCTGTACCCCTATTTTCCTTTCACTGAGTGTACCAGATATGAGCAACATCCTTCAACTGATATGATGCCAACTCAACCCGATCATTCCTTGTGACTTCCATTACCTCAAAGATCTTCTTGGTCTCATCCAAGAAATTCTGAGGATCCTTATTAGTCTGCAATCCTAAAAACTCAGGAGGATTCATCCTAACAAAGTCACGGACCCTTGCTGCTGCTGATCCACCATTTTCATTCACAGGAGCATAAACCCGATTGTTCTAGTTGGTCATACTCTGACCAACATCTTTATGGAATTCCTGAACTCGGCATTGGAGACTTCTTGATCTGGGATTGGAGGAGATGCGTTTGCATTTTTGGCATTCACATTCCTAGCGTTGGCTCTACGAGGAGGCATGATCTGAAACGTAGAACACAAGTTAGAATTGAATTTGATCATACCTTACGCACGATAAGAGTAACAACAAAGTGATGTTTTCCTAAAACACTTCATAGCCTCCCTATCATTAGATGTTGTGCACTTCACACCCATGAAAAGGACTCTACTTTGTGCGGCTTTTCAGATATCCTATGACTCTTGAACCTAGGGCTCTGATACCAAGTTTGTCATGCCCCGATCTACCCACGAGACGCGGACACGGAACCTAGGACGACAAGTGATCCCAAGCTAGCCCTGTTGGCATGATCATGAGCATACTAAAGAAAATAAACTATTGCGGAAGCTAAATCATACTTAAAATGAAAAGTTTGGGAATACTCATATGCTAAATCTGACATATATGAAAAATGATGAGCTTAATACAAAGAAAATATTAACTCAACGCTAAGTTGAAACTAACTATGTCTGAAATAAGCCTCTAAAGTAGACTATAAATACTGGGACAAGCCCCAACTAAATTTAGCAAAAACTGAAACTAAATGACTAAAAGACTGAAATAAAAATTATGAATGTTGTCCTCGGAGAATGAGAACTCACCACTAAATCTGCTGAACTGAAGATCGAAAATCCATCTATGCGTGATCTGGATGCTGCCAACCTGAACCTACATCACGAGAACATGTAGCGCACGTATGCATCAGTACTTGAAGGTACTGAGCATGTAGGATAGATTAAAGCTGAAATAAAACATAAATGAACAAGAATAAAAGCAAGTATAATAATCTGAACGTGATATACAGAAGTCTGAGCTAATTGGATGCAATGACAAATTTATAACATGCTGAAACTGAATACTGAATATACTGATAAATGGTCAATGCAATAGAGTCTGACTGAACTGTGGGAGCTACTTATAATCGATAATAAAACCACATGAGCTAAATGTGGAGTCCGATGTATACGCCCCATTATGAGGATCCAATATACCCTGCCAGAGGTATAAAGGCATGCTAGCGTGATCACTAAACTGATGCCCATAGAGGGGACTTACAACTTTCTTGGCTAGTAGTTCTGGGACTATTGGGTACCCTGAACACTAGTCCAACTATGTATTATGCTACTCCCATTGATTTGTGTAGTTAACTGATTATGTCTGAGTTTTCTATAAATACTGGATAGCTCAAAACTGAACATGCAAACTGAGAATGCAACATTTAATCTGATAATGATGCATTTATAACAAAGGCATGTATATATGAAGTAACTGAAATATCTGACATAGCATGTGTAATTCAAGAATTAAAGAAATACAATGCTAGGGTTCTGAAATTCATGCGATAATCTGATTAATAACTTGACAATCTGATTTGGAACATATAACTAATAAATTCATGAAGTTTTATCAAAGTTCTAGAAACCATAGGTTTAATCATAATAAGAGAATCAAGAACTGACTGAAAACTAGGGAACCAAATGGGTGAAAGGAACTCACTAGTGAAATCCCACATACCTGGTGATGAACTTCACGGAAAAAATACTTAGTTTTTGGGGCTGGAACTGCTGGAACCTTGTTGAGTTCTTGACTAGGGTTCTTGACCTTTTTTTCTCCTTTCTTGCTTCTGAATTTCTAACTTTTGATTTATGATTTGACTTAGGTAAGTTTTAGTTATGTTTCTAGGCTTAAAGTGACTAAAATCTGATGATTTAGGGTCAAGATGATGTATCTTAGAGTTTAAACGAAGTGGGAAAAGACCAAAATACCCCTAGGTAAGTTGCTGTCGGACCAAACCTGGACAGACGGCCCGTCGTTTAATCGACGGTTCGTCGTTTGGTCCGTAGGTTGGGCCTGTTTGATAGGCCTTTACTAAAACGGGCATAACGTTTTACTCGGAGCTTTGAATTTAGCAAGGTTGGTGGCTATGGAAATCTAATTCAATTATTTATCTTTTAGTAAGCTGTGGGACACCTAATTTCTTCTGTGCTAAGAGTTATGATCATTTGAAGTTGATCCTACTATATTTCCCCCCTAACTATTTGCTAGTTTCACCTATAGTCAAACCTACGGATCGTGGGTCAACTTACGGACCGTGGGTCCACTTACGGATCGTGCTGGTCACCCGTGGTTCTTGTTAGAGAGTGGATGAAAAGGGGTGTCGATTGACGGTCACGGATAATGGACCGTAGGTCCGTCCGTCGATCAAGACTTAGCCAAATTTTTCCTGGGATGAATTTTGGGAGTTTCTGATCCAATAGACGGATGTGCAGGACGGACTGTGGGTCAGGCTATGGTCTGTCTATACCACCGTTTGTTGCACCTGCAGTTTTTTTGAAAAATTGGTTTTTGGGTTTGTTTTGGATACGGGGTGTTACAACATAGATGATTTCTTATCGTGTCATCTCGTAGATACACTATTTTGTCAAATCTGCCAAACATAGCAAATCATTAAAAATCTTAAGCTTTATCAACTCATTAACAAGCCTTAAATTCTTGACCTTGTTCCTGAACATTGTCTTCATCATGAGAATGGATTGATTTGATTGACAATGTCGAACCATCAGTCACAACTTTGTTTTTTTCCTTGTTTCTATCTCTTGGGATCTCTAGTCTGTTAGATAGAGTTACTGAATGGTGAGTTGTCTTAAGCCATAAACACATTCATTTAAATGATCTTTCAACTGCCTCTCACCAGGCCTTTCATTTGTGGATCTGACACATTAACGCTTGAATCCATAGAGTCAATTGTGATAATTCTACTAGAGAGCAGTTGTCTTATGGTGTTATGTCTCCGTCGTATATGAGGAGACTTATTATTGTACATGGCGCTCCCTGCCTTATCCTTTTGTTGTTTGACTATCGCAATGTATGCAAATAGGTCCCAAAAGTTTGGGCCAAAATGGAATATCCTCTAGAAAATGCTGGAGCCATTCAACTTCTTCACCAACCTTATCTAAAGCAATAAATTCAGATTCCATTGTGGAGAAATCGATACATGTGTGTTTGGACAATTTCCAATAGACTGCTCCTCCACCAAGTGTACACACATAAACACTTGTGGATTTTACTTCATTTGACTCGGTGATCCAATTTGCATAACTATATCCTTCAATTACGACAAAATGTTTATTATAATGCAAAGCAAAGTGTTGTGTATGTCAACACACGTTTCATTGCCATACCATGAATTTTATTCAAATTTCTAGTGAACCGATTCAGTTTGGTAATAACATGCTATATCTTGTCGCGTACAATTCATAATATACATCAAACTTCCAAACACTCTAGCATATTCCAATTGAGAGTCACTTTCACCTTCGTTCTTTTGAAATGTAAAGCTTAAATCAATTGGAGTTTTGACAACATTGAAATTCAAGAACTTGAAATTATCCAATACTCTTTCAATATAATGAGATTGAGATAATGCTAGTCCCTAAAGTATTTTGAGAATCCTCATCCCTAAAATCAAATCAGTAACTCCGAAGTCCTTCATACGAAACTTGCTGGGCAACTTGCGCTTAGAAGCATTTATATCGTCAGTATCTTTACTTATTATTATCATGTCATCAACATACAGACAAATAATGACTTCATGATTCATAATGTTGTAATGTAAAAACACATATCACATTCGTTAATCTTGAATCCATTTGCCAACATTGTTTGGTCAAATTCAACATGCCATTGTTTTGGTGCTTGCTTGAGCCCATAAAGCGATTTCACAAGTCTGCACACATTTTCTTCTTTACTGGGAACTACAAACCCTTCAGGTTGTTCCAAGTAAATTTATTCATCCACCTCTACATTTAATAAGGTTTTAGTTACATCCATTTGGTATATTTTAATATCATACATGATGTACCGCGGTTTCGCGGTGCTTTCAATGCACTTTGCTTAAGAGTTGTGGGTGTCTAGAGTGTTTTTGTGTAGTTTTAACATGTTTTTGTGTTTGTTTTGCAGGAAAGATGTCTAGGTTGAAAACGAAGAAGACAACTAAAAAAATTGCAGAAGATGACCTACGAAGGCCATCGATGGCCAGTCGTTCAATCGACTGTCCGTAGGGGATGAACGTCGATGTGCACTTCAGGCTAAGAGAGAGATCAGGGAAATCTGACTAAGCGTGGAACCACGAGCTCAAATGACGGACCGTACTATTGAACCATCGATTGGTTTAGAGAAGGCTCCAGTACCTGATTTCTAAAGATTCTAAGTATGGAAAGACAGAAGAGCATGGACGGACCGTAGATGAATCGATGAATTGTACTGCAGGTCTCTCGTTTGAATCAAAGAAGATGCTAAGTTGATGAAGAAAAATAATTCTAAGTTTGTACTGACAGAGGCAGTCGACGGAACGTCGTTCCATCAACGGTCCGTCAGTATGACAAACTTTCCTCATTTCTATGTTTGGACAAACTTTTCTCATTTCAATTCCTTTTAATTTAAGACAATGTTTTCTATAAATAGGGGATTAAAACCTCGTTTTTAGGGTTAGACATTATTTTTATTGGTCTACCTTTGTTTGGAGATAGGTTTTTGCAAGCTTTAGCTATCAATCAATTTCCATATTTGGTTTGAAGATTTATCTTTCAATTTCAAGTTGATTTTCTGGGTTTATTCTTATTGTTGAAGTAAGTTCATGATTTCTTATTTAAAAAAAAAGAATTGTGATCTTGCTTACATGGTTAACTAAATCCACAACTAGGGTTGTGGAACCATGGGTAATTAACAAACTATACCTAGCAAATAAGCAATTCTCAAATAGTTTCTTGCATGTATTGATAATTCTTTTGTTTAGAAGTTTTTTTATTGAGTGAGCGCATTAGAAATAGCCTTGTTGCTACTTGCCGGACCAAGGAGGCAGTAATAAGAAAAGAATTATTAACATAGATTTAGTGGAATACTATCTAATAGGCTAGTGTCGATTGGTGCGAAGTAATAACTAATACATACATCGATTATGATGTCTACTATGAGGTAAAGGTAAGTGTTATTAGTTTATACACACGTATCCTGACAAAGGTACCGAGTGAAATTCTCTAAATACTGGACAAAGGATTTAGAGATATATAACTTACCACTTTACATGGAAAACAGTAGAGAAGAATTGCTATTGCTAGGAATACGACGTTATAAACCTATGGGGAACACATATACCCTAGTTAGTCTCACAAATTGATAAAAACTCATTATTTACTTTTGCTTACTTGTTAACTTAGAAGTGTTAAAGAAACTTGTTTCACATAACCCCCTACCCCCCTCCCCTTTAACTACTTGTTTTCGGAAAGACTTTGGCTAAATATATATCATTGTGCATTGAAGTTAAGTCTAAATCATTTTCCTTGTGTGATCGACCCCAACCTACTAGTTGGGTTCTCTACTTTATTACGACCGCTTATACTTCTTTGGGGATGTGTAATTTGAGCGCATAAAATTTTGGAGTCACTGTCAGGGATTCTTGCTTTTAGATTAACTTTAGTTACATTATTGAAATTTAGTCAACGATTTCTTGATATTACGTTTTCCTTTTGTTTTTGTTTCTTTCAGGTCTTGCTCTAGTGTATGCCAAGTACAGAGAACCGACGAGAACCACTCATTTCATTTGATCCTGAACTTAACTATACATTGAGAAGGATGGAAAATAAATAGAACCCAGCCAAGCTAGGTGCTGGGGAAATCCGTCAACCTCAATTACCGGTTGTGGTACACAATGAAGTTCAGGCTAAAAATCAATTAGAGAATGTTTTGAGGATGAAGTCCCCAACACCACGACCTCAGGATTACTATAGGGGCAACGTGAAAATCACATACTCTGATGGACCTCTTATCCTACCACCTCTACCCCAAGGGTACACATTTGTGGTGACGAGTATCTTGATGCAGATGCTTACTGCGAGGAGTTTGTTTGTAGGACTGCCATCAGAGTACCCACATGCTCACATAGCCAAGCTGAGGTCTGTGTGCAAGAGTTGTGTAGGTAGGCCAAATTTGGATATGATTGTCATGGGGCTGCGGGTGTTTTCTTTAATCACTGACAGGAGATGTTGCGATATGGTTTACTGAGCTACCCTACAACTCCATTTATACTTGGGATCAGTTGAGAGATGTGTTATTTAAAAAGTATTTATCCAGTGTCCAAGAAGTTCAACCACAAATATAAAGTGAACAATTTTGTGTCACTACCCGGAGAGTCGGTGAGTAGCTATTAGGAAAATTTTACTGCGTTCGTAAGAGGCATACCAAACCACCGCATTGATGATGAGTCATTGAAAAAGTACTTCTACAGAGGCCAGGGTGATAACAATCAAGCAGTGCTCGATACTATTGCAGGGGGTTTCTATGAAGAGTGCACATATGCAAAGATTGCAGAAATGTTAGAGAAGATATCTCGCAACAACAAGGCTTGTAGCACTAGAAAGTCTGACACTGGGAGAAACACTTTTCCAATGTAAGCTACAAATAACCCAGCGGCAGATGAGATTCGTGAGTAGATGGCGCAAATGAGAAATGATTTAGTGTTGGTCTTGAAACATGTCACAGGAGGTGCAGAGAAGGTTAATGTGGTGAACGACTTGACTAAACCACCACCACCAGTAGATGAGTATTATTATGAAGAGTATGCTTATGTAGTGAATGATGAGACAGGGGTTCTCTGACCAAACGCCCAAGGCTCCAATCAGGAGAATTGGTGCCAAGGTCAAGGAAGTCAAGGTCGAAACTACGGTAACTACAATCGAGAGGTAAATATGTCCGAGATGGGAACTACAACCGAGACAACAACTTTAACTGGGTTAACTAAGGTAATAGAAATTATGGGAATGGCCATATGTTCCACCTTAGAATTGAAAAGTTGCTCCTAGGGATGGTGGAGGTAGTATGGCGCGATTAAGGATATGCTATAGAAGATGATGAAGAGATTTGATACTAGTGATGAGAATGCCAAGGATATGAGAGGTGACTTACCTAATATTTCACAAATGGTAGATGCATATGCGGTTTCAATTAAGCATCTTGAGTTACAAATGGCTCAATTGTCTACTACTGTGAATTCATGCCAACCTGCCACTCTTCCTAGCAACACCATCCATAATCCTAAAAATGATGGGCATTGCATGGAAGTCACTACTCGAGGGGGTAAGCAAACCATTAATCCACCTACACCGTCTATGGTAGAAGATGATATGAGAAAAGACAAAGAGGTAGTAGAAAATAGTAGAGAATAGGTGGACGACACGGTGAAAGAAGCAGAGGTGTCTCACAAAGTTTTCCCCATTCCTAGACCTCCACCACCATTCCCTTATATATTAGTGAAGAAGACTAAGGATGGTAAATACCGGTGATTTATCACTATATTGAAACAACTTTCCATCAATGTCTCTTTGATAGAAGATTTGGAACAAATGCCCGTTTATACTAAGTTTATGAAGGATATGGTGAAAAATAAGAGATCAATGAGTTTTGAGGATGATGAAAGAATGCAACATTGTACTGCTATTTCTACAAGGTCTCTTGTGTAGAAGAAGGAAGATCCTGGCGCTTTCACCATTCAATGTACACCGGGTTGCTACACTTTGCTAAAGATTTATGTGATCTTGGTGCAATCATAAACCTCACGCCTCTTTCCATTTATAAGAAGTTAGGCTTTGGTGACCCAAAGCCTACGACGATGCGGTTACAAATGGCCGATCGAACAGTGAGGAGGCCCATTATTATACTACATGATATACTTGTGAAAGTTGAGTCATTTATATTTCCAGGCGATTTTGGGATTCTTGACTGTGAGGTTGATTTTGAGGTTCCCATTATTCTACGGAGACAGTTCCTTGCCAACAGGCGTGCATTGGTTGATATGGAAAAAAGGCAGATGAAGTTTAGGTTGAACAAAGAAGAAGCAACTTTCAACAAGTGTAGGTCCATGAAGCAGAGTGGTGAGCTCCAAACGGTATCTGTTATACGCTATAGGCTTGAGAGTATATCTGAGGTACATATTGAAGTGCGACTAGGCATCGAGTCACTAGTGGCAGTGATAATTAATTTTGAGAGTAGTGATATTAAAAATTTTGGGTCTTTAGTGGATGCACTTGAACGAAATGAATATCTGTTAAAATCAAAGAAATTGGAGTTAGATATGAAGCATCGCGAGTCTCCACCCGCGAAACCATCTATTGAGGAAGCTCAAAAATTAGAGCTTAAGGCTCTACCACCTCATCTAAGGTATGTGTTATTGAGTAGAGATGACACTTTGCCAATGATAATTGCAGCGGATTTGAATGGGCAACAAGGTGAGTTTTTAGTGGAGGTTTTGTAGAGGTTCAAATGAGCCATTGGTTGGACTATTGCGAACATTATTGGGATTCCTCTCGGTATTTGTTAACAAAAAATCCAACTCATGGCCGATCACAAACCAAGTATTGAGCACCAAAGATGGTTGAATCAATCTATGCTCGTCGTGAAAAAGGAGATCATCAAGTGGTTGGATGCTGTAGTCATTTATCCTATTGCAGACATTAGTTGGGTATGTCCTGTTCATTATATGCCTAAAAAGGGAGGGATGACAGCGGGGCCTAATGAGAGGAACAAGCTTTTCCAATGCAGACAGTGACCGGATGGAGAGTTTGTATGGATTACAAGAAGTTGAATGCGTAGACTGAGAAGGACTATTTTCCCATGCCATTTATGGAACAGATGTTAGACAGACTCGCAGGTAAAGGGTGGTATTGTTTGTTTGATGGCTATTCGGGTGACAATCAAATCTTTATTGCCCCTGAGAATCTAGATAAGACAAATTTTACTTGCCATTATGGGACATTCACATTCAAAAGGATGTTGTTTGGGTTATGTAATGCACCGGCCACCTTCCAGCGATGTATCATATCTATATTCTCCGATATAATGGAGGACAATATTGAGGTGTTCATGGATGATTTTTCTATTGCCGGCGACACCTTTGATCGGTGTTTAAGTCTTTTGGCTGAGGTACTCAAAAGGTGTGAAGACTGTAATTTGGTGCCTAATTGGGAAAAATGTCACTTTATGGTGAAAGAAGGCATAGTGTTGGGTCATCGCATTTCGGAGAAAGGGATAGAGGTTGATTGAGCTAAAGTGGAAGTGATAGAGAGACTGCCTCCACCCATCTCTGTAAATGGTGTGAGAAGTTTTCTTGGACATGGAGGATTTTAGCGGAGGTTTACGAAGGATTTTTCAAAAATCGCACATCCTTTGTGCAAATTACTTGGCAAGGAAAGTAAGTTATATTTTGATAAATCTTTTCTGAAAGCATTTGGAGAGTTGAGGGAGAAGTTGGTGTCCGCGCCCATTATTATATCACAAAATTGGAGTGAGCCATTTGAGGTGATGTGTGATGCTAGTGGGGTTGCACTTGGTGTGGTATTGGGATAAGGATGGGATAAAATCCTTCACCCTATTTACAATGCAAGTAAGGCCCTGAATGAAGCTCATAAGAACTACACGATAACAGAACAAAAGCTTCTTGCGGTGGTGTTTGCGTTCAAAAAATTTTGCTCCCATTTGCTTGGTACGAGGGTTATAGTGCATAAAGACCACTCCACTTTGAGGTAGTTTTAGGCGAAGAAGGATGCGAAGCCAAGGTTGATTAGATGGGTATTATTGCTTCGAGAGTTCGATTTTGAGGTGAAATATAGAAAGGGGATTGAGAATCAATTGGTTGACCGTTTGCCGATATTGGAGGATGAAGCTATGCCCGAATTGGGTGAAAAGGCTGAAATTGATGTTGCATTCCCAGATGAACTTGTATTGGCCGCTTCTCAGGATTTGATCCCATGGTTCGTAGGCTTTGCGAACTATCTGGCAAGTGACTTGGTTTCGTCGGGTTTGACATTCTACCAAAGAAATAAGTTCGTCCATGATGTAAAAAAATTCTTTTGGGATGAGCCTTACTAATAACGATGTTGTGCCGATGGGATTATTCGCCGTTGTATTCTGGAAGTTGAGATGTTGAGTGTTTTGGAGGCATGTCACTCCTCGCCTGTTAGTGGGCACCATAGTGGTATCTGGACATCGCTTAAAATGTTGTAGTGTGGGTACTATTGGATAACCATTTACCAAGATGCTCACGAGTTAACCAAATCATGTGATTTGTGCCAACAAGATGGAGGAATTTTGAAGAGGCAAGAGCTCCCCTTAAATCCTATTCTGGTGATTGAGTTATTTGATGTATGGGCCATTGATTTTATGGGCCCATTTGTGAGTTCTCATGGGATGATGTATATACATGTGGCAGTTGACTACGTGTCAAAATGGGTGTAAGATATAGCGCTTACTAACAATGAAGGAAAGAGTGTCATCACGTTCATAAAAAAGAATATCTTTTCCAGATTTTGCACACTTTGGGCCATTATTAGTGATGGTGGCTCTCGCTTTTGTAATAAGTTGTTCAAAGGGCTATTGGAGAAATATGTGGTTCGCCATAATGTGGCTACTCCTTACCATCCACAGAATAGCGGGAAAGTTGATGTGTCCAATCAAGAGATCGAGAATATTCTGGCGAAGACGGTGAATGCTAATAGAACAGATTGGTCAAGGAGGCGTGATGATGCTCTTTGGGCCTACCGCACTGCATATAAAGATCTTATAGGTATGTCTCCATACCAACTTGTATATAGGAAGGCTTGTCACTTTCCGGATGAGTTAGAGCACAAAGAAATGTGTTTAATGATGAAACTGAAGATCGATTGGAACGAAGCGGCAGAACAAACACTAAATGGGTTGAATGAGCTTGATGAGTTTTGCCTCAAGGCCTATGAAAGTTCAGCCATCTACAAAGAGAATATGAAGAAGTATCACGACCAAAGGATTGAAAAGCGAGAATTTGCGGTTGTTAATTTGCTGCTTCTATTCAACTCTAGGCTACACTTGTTTTCGGGCACACTCAAGTCCAAGTGGACAGGGCCATTCCTCATCACTAAAGTGTTCTAACATGGACAAGTTCAGTTGGAGAATAAGGAGGGGCGCCAAGTTCACAGTCAACGGGCAAAGTATTAAGATCTACTTGGGGTATGCAGAGAGTGTCCATGAAGTTGTTAAGGCCTATCACCTTGATGAAGTCTCAATAATGAAGGAGTCTGCGTCATGGATCGACGTTAAATCAAGCACTTCTTGGGAGGCAATCCAAGGTGTATCCTCTAGTCAACGATAGGTTTAATTTTCTTTGTAGGAATCGTCGCATTTTCTTGTTTCGTTGTTTTTTTCAGTATTATTTCATTCTTGGTTGTGTACTAGGTTTTGTACTAGTGTTGGCTAGATATTAGTGTAGGGTCCGTGTCTCAAAAGTGTTTAGAAAAACACAAAAAGAATGGCATAATAGGTGTTACATGTGCAGGGACCAAAACAAAAATCTGCAGAAAATGGTCCGGTGCAGAGGTCTACAGACCAATCGACGGGCTGTCGATGGTGCCTATAGATCCAAGGTATGTCTCTTAAATTTTCTATGTCTAGAAGTAATCGACGTTCCCAGTTGATGGACCGTCGACGGGGTTTGGTAGTTCAAAACTGCCAGTGACCCGACCCGGGCGGTAATATTAAAGGACATAAATGTTCATATTCATTCCCACCTTCAAATTCTTTTAAAATTCCCTTCCAAAACCGTTTTCTTCCTTTATTTCTTTCCTTTATCACAAACACCAACCTCCCACATTCCATTTCACTCCCAAAATCAGAATTCATCAAGCCCCCAAACTCTCTCTTTCCCAAATTCTCTTGTCTCTCTATTGTTCTTCTTCCTGTGATCAAGTTCGGGCGCATGGGCTACTCCTTGGAATTACAAAAGTTCACATAATCACACCACTAATCCTGAAAGGTATTTTGATGCCTTTAACAACCTTTGAGTTCTCGTTCATGGTTGAATTTAGAAATATGAAAGTGGGCCTTCACCTTGGGACTACAATAGGTGAAATTGCATTCTAGAACTTGTGTAGTTACGTCCCTCGTAATGATAGAGTGTGGTTGTGTTGCGCTTATATCTTTATAAAATGTTGATATTTTTGTAGTTTTTGCAATTTTGACTTAGGGTTTCTTACTGTGGACAAATTAGAACACAAATTAATTGAACATGAAACTCTAGGAATGATGATTCGTCTTTTGGGTGTTAAAGTTGCATGTTTAAACTTGAGTGTGTCAAAAAGTATCCAAAAATGGACTTTGCAAAATGGTCTGAAGTCTGTCTCAGGCCATCAATACGTGACCCCATTGATGGACCGTCGATTGGGTTAGTTGATTAGACAAATCTAAAAATGTCAAAGTGTGAAACAACGGACGTGTACCACGGTCCATCGATTGATTGACAGACCGTTCTGCACGACCGTTGTTTCCATCAGAGAGTTGGGTTTCACTGACTTCTAAAATAAATCTAAGTGTCAGACGACGGAAGTTGACTACGGTATGTCGATTGATCGACGCGACATTCTGCATGTCCGTCATTTATATTTGAGAAGACTGAGTTTTTTCTAAATTAATTCTAAGTGTCAGACACCGGACTCCATTGACGGACCGTCGATAGTGCCCATCGATCTGAATCTGTAGAACAACAGTCTATGTTAGGTGATCATGTTTTCTTCGCCCCTTTGTTTTCCAAGTGTTTAGTCATTCTGAATTGAGACTAACAACTAATCTACAAGTACTAATGTCACCCAAGAAAGATATCGTCTACTCAAGGGGCAAATCTAAGTTTGTTGCTCTGTCTAGTCAGATGATTGTCGACACCGACAATGAACAATATTTATCTTATGTCCATCCGCGTGCCACACCTTCAACTGCACAGGTCAGTAGGGGTACACCCCGGAAGGTGGTTCCCGGCATACTCACTGCCTCCTAGTGTGATGACAAGTGCACACTGACTGGCTCACCCTCTGGGGTTGTCTCTGGTTCTGAAGGGAGCTCCGCATCAGGCTCTAGATCTTCATCCGCCTCAGAGTCGGCCCAATATTCTGGGTCAAATGCGGTCACTGCCTTTGGTTCCGTCTCTCAAGGAGACACTAGATCCAATGTCCATGACCCTCAAGCCTCGTCTGATGAAGCTACCAGCTTAGAGTCTGCCCCAGCACCTCGAGCAGATGACCCTACACCTGTTGCTGAGGAACCTAACCGTTGGTGTGTCGATGGTCAATACCAGGTATACAGGGACGCTAAAATATTGAATTGAGAAGGGGTTGATGACTCAGTTGGTGAAAGTAGAGCGTTGAGTTCTCAAGGGGAGTTTGCACACAGTCTTCGAAGTACATAATTTGTTCAACTGGCACAAGTTAGAATTTAAGGCTGGGTGTCTGGGCACCTACAATGAGGAGATCGTGAGAGAGTCCTACGCCTCCTACGTAGCTACTATCTGAGGTTCCATAGATAGGCGGGCAGAACCTTCCAAACGGGACCCTCTTACCTCTGTACTAGTACAGGTCTACCAAGTTGATATCTCACAGGCCACCATCCGCTGTTTTCTATACGGTCCCACCACTAGCATATCATAGGCCCAACTACTCCAAAATTCTACTACATATGGGAGACGGTAAAGAGTGGCGCATTTTAGAGGAGTGCAGAGCGGCGAGAAGCGTAAAGAAATGGCTGTCCCAATATCTTGCGACCGACGGTGAGAGGGCAGACTGGATGATATATCCCTGAGGTCTAATCAAGAAGACGACCCTCACCTTTGTGGCAAAGTTCTTCTGGTTGCTAGTCTGACACCGACTATCGCCAAGAAATGCTGATAATGTCCTTACCTGGGATAGGGAGGTGTTGGTAGCAAATATGGTAGCAGGGTTGGAGATAGACTTTGCTAGGGTGCTCATCACGGTGATCATGAGAAGGATTTCAGGACCTCTACCACTTACCCCTTTGCTTGTATTAGCTTTCAGTTGTACAAGAATGCAGGTGTGCCGATTTGTCACTTTGAAACTATCTGCAGTCCGGTGGGGACTGTTGATATAGGACTTATCAAGGATGAGGCCAATTAAGCAGCACCAATGATAGGGACAAAAATTGAGATGCCTCCATTGAGTGAGAGTCTGACAGATAGTATGGAGTTATCCCAAGGAGTTGACCCTCTCACTGCAGATCCTAGTGAGACCACCCCGACTGATTTCACCCATGCTGCCAATCAAGCCCATAGCTTATCCCGATCCACGCCCCCATCTACATAAATGACCACTCTAGGTTGAGTTCAAAAGTTTGAGGTACAAATGGATACTCTTCTTCACTACATACAACCTTGGATGCAGAAATCTATTGCTGAGGAAGAGGAGAAGATAGAGAAGGGATAGCCAAGGAGATCGAGAAGAAGATTCTGGCGGTCAACAAATGCCTTGATGCCTTCGAGCTGAGGGTTCTAGCACGGCCATCCCCTAACGATGACCTCACCACTATCCAGGATGCGATTTCTAGATTAAGAGCCGAAGTGGATTCAATCCTAGATATGAGGGGGATAGAGTGTGAGAGTTCTCTCACTATGCTAGTAGAGGACACCGTGTTATATACCTTGTTTAAGGTCTCTGCTGAGCTACAGCCTGATCCACGAGGCCGTAGCAAGAGACACCGCTCCAGACTCACCAGTAATTCTGGTGATGAGAGTCATGCGAAGAAGAGGGAGAGAGAGGATCTCGAGGCTACTAGGAGGGCATCTTTGGTGGATGAGGAGGCTCACCAAATAGGGGAACGAGAGATGGCTGTTGGGGCATCTAGTTCCATACCGATGACCGGTGAGAGGAGCACCACTGATGGTGCGGAGAGTTATGTGCTCACCACTAATGGTTGACCAAGTACTGATGTTGCGAGGTTATGGAAAACTGGGCCACCCACTTGTTGAGAGATCGGTCGGCGCTAGGCGCCTCAAGTTTTCTTCCCCTACCACCCTGTACTTATGATTTTTTATGCATTGGATACATTGGCATGCTCTTTTTGTTGGGGATGGGGTAAATGGAAAATGAGTGTGAGGGTGAAGTCTGAGTAGCCCAACTAACAGTCCTCTCTTAGGGTTTTCTTGCTTGTGTTCTTTTGATCCAAGAGACTGATTAATTTACTGTTGAACTGGCATGTTGTTATTTGTACAAAGTATAAACACATCAAAAGAATGAATCATGATGGCTAAAAAAAATGATATCCCTTTCTAGAGAGTGCTTGAATGAATAGGTGAAAATGAGATGAATGTGTTGGCACTAAGCATGACATAGATAGGCACCCAATGCATGACCCTCAACTAACACGGAAACTGAGAAATTTGACAATTTGATAGTGTAATGAGGTGTCAAGAGAGTGTGAGGAATTTGGCGTGTTCACTATTTTGTACCTAGCTAAAACTTGTCCGGTTAGTCCTGCGAAGGGAAACTGTATTAGAAGACTAGGAAAGGATCATAGACCCTTGTTCGAATAAGCAAACATCTAGCCTATAATGAAGTTAACCAAACGAAAGCTTAATCCCTTTTGATCCAAATCTTTTGAGCCTATAATAGACTTAATTTTTTATTGCCAACTAACCTTCCCAGGGTTTAAAGTTTTGGCCCCGGTCCCTCCTTAGACATGTGCACCTCGACTTAGGCCAAAAGCCTAAGTTGAGGGTAGCTAATGCTGAAAATGACCTCGTCTTGGCCCTGACCCAACTTCGGGTATTGTGTACCTCAACTCATGGAAAATCCATGAGTTTAGGGTGGCTATAATAAGTGAGGACCCATAAATGGGTAGGAAAAGAGTTTAATGTTAAAAGAAAAGAGAAAGTGAGCGAAAGATGTGACTCGGTGAAATTATCAATTGAATGAAAAGGAAAAGGAAAGTAAAAAAAAAGAGTTTGAATAGAAAAATTTGAAAAATAAGTAAGAGTCATCTCCAAAAAAAGAGCAAGGCAAAGATAAAAGGAGAAGAAAAGTAAGGCGTAAAGACAATGAAAAGAGGTAGGAATCTTAGCAGTAATGTCCAGAAGGGAAAAAAGTCACTAAAATGTACCCATATGTACCATACCTTACCCTGAGCCTACTTTACAAGCCAAGAAATTCCTACCGTGATCCTAGAGTCTAATCTGGTGAACCTAAGCAGCGAAAATAAGGGCAAGCCTATGGCGACGAGTACAAACTATGTTTGAACTTGTTCTTGAGCGTGAGTGTTGAAAAAAGATCCTTTTAATCAAACTTAAAATCACAGTGCAAAAAATGAGGATTTCTTTTGAAGTGAGGGCATAGTTGTGGTGTCGAAAAGTTGGTACCTTGATGAGAGGCAAAACAGTAGAGGAGTCTATGCATGGTGAGTTTGTGTCATGATATGATCCACATGAGTTAGCTTGTCGAAACTGGGAGTGTAAGCATGCACTTAATCAAAGAAAGAGTCTGGATTGATAGCTATGTGATTGCGAAAGCTTAAAAGAGTATACTTTTGTACAAGAGTATACTTAAAAGTGTTGTTTTGAGTCATAGTGCGTCGCTTGAGGACAAAAAAAGAATTTAAGTTGCGAATTTTGATATACCGTGGTTTCACGATGCTTTCAATGCATTTCTCTTAAGAGTTGTGTGTGTCTAGTGCCTTTTTGTAGTAGTTTTAACATGTTTTTGTGTTTGTTTTGCACGAAAGATGTCCAGATTGAAAACACAGAAGGCAGCTGGAAAAAAGTGCAGAAGATGACCTACGAAGGCCATCGACGGCCCGTAGGTGATGGTCATCGATGTGTAGTTGAGTCTAAGGGAGAAGATTAGGGACATCTAACTAAGTGTGGAACCACGAGCTCAAACGACGGTACATCGACCAAACGACAAACCGTACTGGTGAACCGTCGATTGGTTCAGAGAAGACTCCAGTATCGGATTTCTCAAGATTCTAAGTATGGAATGACGAAAGAGCATCGACGGATCGTAGATGAGTCTATGGACCGTATTGCAGGTCCGTCATTCGATTTAAAGAATATGCTAAGCTGATGAAGAAAAAGAATCCTAAGTCTGGACTGACGGAGGCAGTGGACGGACCGTCGTTCCATCGACGGTCTGTCAGTAGGGGTCGTCGATCAATGCCGCATTTTTAGACAAACTTTCTTTATTTCCATTCCTTTTAATTTAGTACAATGTTATCTATAAATTGTGGATCAAAACCACGTCTTTTGGGGTTAGACATTATTAGTATTATTCTACTTTTGTTTCGAGATTCATTTTTGCAAACTTTAGCAATCAATCAATTACCGGATTTCGTTTGAAATTGTATCTTGCAATTTCAAGGTGATTTGATGGGTTTATTCTTATTGTTGAATTAAGTTAATCATTTCTTCTTTACAAACTATGAATTGTGATCTTTCTTGCATGGGTAACTAAATTCACCACTAGGATTGTGGGAACCATGGGTAATTAACAAAGTAGACCTAGCAAATAAGCAATTTTCAAATAGGTTCTTGCATATATTGATAATTCTTTCATTCAGAAGTCTTTTTAATGAGTACACACATTAGAACTAGCCTTGTTGCTACTTGCCGGACCAAGGAGGTAGTAATAGGAAAAGAATTATCAACATAGATTTAGTGGGATACTATCTAATAGGCTAGTGTCGATTGGTGCGAAGTAATAACTAAGCCATACAATATGATGTCTAATATGAGGTAAATGTAAGGGTTAGTAGTTTATACACACGTAGCCGGACCAAGGTATGGGGTGAAATTCTCTACATTTCGGATCAAGGATTTGGAGATACATAACTATCAATTACATGCAGAACACTAGGGAAGAATTGCTATTGCTACGAATACGACGTTATGAACCTATGAGGAACACATATACCCTAGTTAGTCTCACAACTTGATAAAAACTCAATCTTTACTTTTGCTTACTTGTTAAATTAGAAGTGTTAAAGAAACTTGTTTCACACACACACACACCAACTTGTTTTCGGAAAGACTTTGGCTAAATAGACATAGTTGTGCATGTAGGTTAAGTCTAAACCATTTTCCTAGTAAGATTGACCCAACCTACTAGTTGGGTTCTCAAATTGATTACGATCGCTTATACTTCTTTAGGGAGGTGTAATTTGAGTGTATCAATACATTGCCACTAGTGTTATTAACATCCTAATTGATTTTATCCTTGTTACTAAGAGTATGTGTAAAAGTAGTTAAGACTTTCCTTTTGTCTGTATCATTTGACTATAAGTCTAGCCTTATATTTGTCAATATTCCCATAAGGTTTTATTTTCCTTTTGAAGATCCACTTTGATCCTAAAGGTTTATTTTCTTGACAAAGATCAGCCAATTCCCAAATATGATTACTTAAAAATTGATTCGATCTAATTATTGAAAGCTTCTTTCCAATAAGTTTACTCAAACGAAGACATAGCTACTTTAAATGTTTCAGGCTCATTTTCAAACAACAGTGCCACAAATTCTGGTCAAAAAGAAGTGGGTTTTCGTTGGCGAGTGCTACTCCTGGGATCCTTACTAGGTAGTGTTTTTTCCGTTTATTCTTCTCGTGGTCGTTTAGGTCTTTCACTTGTCAACTCACATTCCATTTTTTACGGATAAATGTGTTCAAAGAACTCTGTGTTATCTCACTCAATTATCATTTTAACATGAATCTCAAAATTATCAAATTTGTGAACCAAAAACCAGAAGGCCTTACTGTTCACAACATATCCAATAAATACACAATCCACCATTTTGGGTCCAACTTTTACCTTTTGGGGTATAGGAACCTCTACCTTTGCTAGAGACCCCACACTTTAAAATATTTCAAGTTGGGTTTCCTTACATTCCACAACTCCTATGGAATTGATTGTGTTTTTCTAGGGGGTACCTTATCGAGTATCTTATTAGCCGTACGGATTGCTACCTGTCAAAGGTTTCGCGGTGAACCATAATTGATAATCGAGGCATTATCATTTCCTTTAATGTTTTGTTCTTTCGTTCCATCAAACCATTTGACTATGGTGTATAGGGTGCAGTAGTTTGATAAATAATACCATATTCTAAACATATCTCTACAAAAGGAGATTCGTATTCTCCACCCCTGTCACTTTGAATTATTTTTATCTTTCGATTCATTGGTTCTCTACTTCATTTTTGTATTGCTTATATGCATCAATTGCTTCATCCTTACTATTAAGCAAATATACATAACAAAATTGAGTGCAATCGTCAATAAAGTTATAAAATATTTTTTCCCACCACGAGATGGTGTTGACTTCATATCGCATATATATGTGAATTAAATCTAAAGGTTTTGAATTTCATTCAACAGACTTGTAAGGACAATTAACAAAGATAGTTTCCACACAAATGTCGCGTTTAGTTTTATCGCATTTAAAATCAGGCAATACTTCTAGACTAACCAGTTGTCGCATTTACAATGTTTACTTGACTTTTTGCCTTTGTCTTTGTCTTTGTCTTTGTCATTTCTTGGAGCACAATAGTTAGAAGACTTATGGCCAACCTTACCACAATTGTAACAATTGCCCTTAAATTTCTTCTTAGCTAGTTCTGACTTTTGCCCGTTAGACTTCTTTCTCTTCTTGTCTTAGGTAGAATCATGTTCAACAATATTGACTCCAATGATTTTATAACTCTTACGAAATTTCTTTTCGGCGGTTTTGTTATCTTCCTCAATCTTGAGTCGAATCATAAGATCTTCAAGCTTCATTTCCTTACGCTTGTGCTTTAGATAATCCTTGAAACCGTTCCACGAAGGAGGTAACTTCTCAATCATTGCAGACACTTGAAAATCTTCATTTACTACAGTTGCTCCAATCTATATGACTGATCACGAAGCCAATATCTGATGCTCTGTGGCATGAACCAGTCCAAGAATGCCTCAGGAAAATAACTCCAAGATATAGGAGGTGATCAAACTGGACTGGCCTCTTGATACGTGCACCACGACTGCTTTCTGGACCATGGAACTGATCAGAGGTAATGTCGGCTCCTTTCTACTCCAAGAGGCCTAATGACTGTAGCTCCTTTTTGCAGTGCGATGGAACTCATGGGCGTCCTACTCTATTTCCCCTAAGTTGAGAATATCGGCGGTGCCAACCTCTGGAATACCCCGATCATCTTTTGCTCGTGCATTGGAATCTCTCTGACCTCTAAGTCTGGCGGGGCAACCACAGGAAGTAGTGGCAGCTAAATATCTGGTGTCGCCGCGGGAAGCTGACCCTGCGGCACTAGAGCGGGAGCTGCAGCTAGTGCTGGTGTTTTAGGTGTTGGTGCTTCTAGGGCTGGTGCCTATCACATATCCCTAATACCTTCTAGTATCTGAGTCAGAAGAGCATGAAAATCAGGAGCTACAACTGGTGTGGGTGGTGGATGGGCTGGCCCCGGCCCCACTGGTTGTGGAGGTACATGTACTGCATAAGGCACCCCCTCCTTATCCCGGGACGATGTTGTGGCCCTACCTCGACCCTGGGGTCGACGTCTAGTCCAAGCTGGGGGTCTATCTACATGCCCAGGTGCATCATCCCCGGCCTCACCGCCTTGCATTCGAGACATCCTGCGATGGAGTGAAACAAGTGAGACTTCAAGGAACCAATAAGACACAAGCTGCATGAATGTGAAACAAAACAGAAAATTGTTCTAAACACATCCTGTATCCCATCAAAGATAAGTTAATGACATCTCCGCACCGATTTGAAAGACTCTACTAGACATTAACTCTGTACAAGTGATACTGGTGATAGTGGGGCTCTGATACCAACTTGTCACGACCCGATATCTCTAGTCATGATAGCATCTACTATAACCCACCAGAATGTGAAGTTTCACAATAAATAATTAAATCCTTACCTTCAACTGGTAATGCCTAGAATGGGTATGGTGGTCAAAAGAGTCTTGAACTATTGGAAGCTCTCTTCAATTTTTTCAGTCCATTCAAATGGTATCTCCGTTTTGGTCCAATTTGTCAAGTGAGTGGCAATTAAAGCAAAGTACTTCACAAATCTACGTTGTTAGCTTGCGAGCCCAAAAAACTCCTAACTCCCATCACAGATCTAGGCTGAACCCAATTCTCATCCGCCTCAATCTTTTTAGGATCTACCATAACCCCTTCTTTTGAATCTACATGCCTCTGAAATGCAACCAAAGTAAACCTAAATTCACACTTACAGAATTTAGCATACTACCTTTGTTTCCCAAGAAAACCCGAACAATACGAAGATGGTAGGCATGCTCTCCTTTCTTTTCGAATAGACCAAAATATCATCAATAAAGACTATGACGAATGAATCAAGAAATGTCTTGAACATCCAATTCAATAAACTCACAACAGCGGCGGGCACATTACTTAACTCAAATAACATAACCAAAAACTCATAGTGCCCATAGGTTGTTCTAAATACCATCTTGGGCACATCTTCAGGCCGAATTTTCAACTCATGGTAGCCAGACCGTAGATCAATCTTGGAGAAAATTGATGCACCTTGCAATTGTTCAAAAATATCATCTAATCGAGTCAAAGGGTATTTGTTTCAAATAGTGACCATATTCAATTATGGTAATTGATACACATTCGTATACTACCATCTTTTTTCTTAACAAACTAGAACCGAGCACCCCATAGAGAAGTTCTAGCATGAATAAATATTTAAGCAAGAAGCTCTTGGATTTGAGCCTTAAGCTCTCTTCATTCTACCGAGTCCATACGGTATAGGGGGTAGAAATAGGACAAGTACCAAGATTTAAATTAAATCAATGCAAAAATCTATATCCCTATCCGGAGGCGTACAATTCAAATCAGTAGGAAACACTTCTCTAAATCCTAATACCATAGGAATTGATTCAGTTGATGGAGAATCAACCTCAACATCTCGAATGTAATCCAAATAAGTCAAACAAACTTTCCCTACCAATTTTCTAGCCTAAATGGAGGATATGATCTTAGCTTTGTAGGCTTGTACACCCCTTCCCACTCTAATAGTTCCCTTCCAAAAATTTTGAGAGTTAAAGACTTAGTGTTACAATTAAGTACATCACAATAAGAGGACAACCAAATCATACAAGATTATATCGAACTCAGTCATATCAAAAATCACTAAATCAACCCATGTCTGAAAACCCATAAAGAAAATAGGACAATCATGATAGACATGGGTGACAATGACAGACTTTCAACTGGGTAGAAACATGGATGGGGGCATCAAGTATGTAAAATAATATAGCAAAATCTCAGGCAAATCGCACGGACACATAAGAGTATGTAGAACTCAGATCAGATAACACATTAGTCATCCAGCTACTACATGGAATCCAACACACATAACAGGGGACAACTCTCCTTATATGCCCAGGTTCTCCGTAATTGTCGCAAGTACGATCAAAATATTTTCCTCCACCCAATAAAAGAGTTAATCCCTGGCTATTGAGATATAAATTTTGAGGTGGATTTCCCGAATAATTACCTGTATAGGCGGGCATGTCGACCTGAATTTGCCTTGTTGCAAGTGTTGGCCTCCCTGCCCCTTTTGGAGTAAGAACCTTGAAAGTTACCCGAGTCTTTCACCCTATTATCTTATGTCGTAGCCTGACCATATGGCCTCACCCCTCCACTTTATTAACAAAGTTTGTTACCTCATTAAAGGTCCTCCATACACAGGCCATATGAACAAATAATACTTGCAACTCAGAATTTAGTTCCTTAATAAATAAATAGATCCTCTCTTCCTCCATACTCACAAACTGTGTAGCATATCCAGACAAGGCCTGAAACTTGGTCTGATAAGCAGCCACAAACATACAAGTAATCCTTCTTGCGATCTCTCAATGTCCTAGGAAAATATATCACCAAGAACATGACATGAAATTTGATCTAAATAAGTGGAGGTAAAACTGAAGATCTGCATTCCATATAAGCTCTCCACCACTGTTTAGCCACACCTTTAAGCTGAAAATTCATGAACTCAACCCCATGCTGATGGACAATTTCCAACTTATGAAGCCTCTCATAACAATCACGGATGAACTCATATGCATCTTCACTCTCAAAATCATAGAACATAGGCGGTTTCATTTTCCAAAACTTGGTCAACATCTCATGTTCATTACCAGTCATAACAGGACCCAAAAGGACATAAGAAAGCATCATTACATACATTTCTTCCCACTTTGTGGACAGTGATAGCAATGGGAGGACTGGCTGGAGGTTGAGTTACTTGAAAAGAAGGAAGCAATCCAGGACATACCAACCCGTTCAAGAACGACAGGATCTACTTAGCTAACATTGCGTCGATGGGAGGAATGCCTATAGTCTGCGCCTGCACTTCTTACACTTGCCTAACCTCCTCAACATTTTTAACCTTTACTTTTTATTCTAGCTCGTCATAATGTACATGAGGTCCTCATTTTGTGGAGCATTTTCGTCCAGTAACCCATCTCTAGTAGGTGCCACTCTTCCTCGGCCTCTACCTTAGCTCAACCGCGACTTCTCATTATAGATTTTGGCACTGGCGCATTCATAAGAGCTACATGTATGACGCCATTGAATCTAGTGTCAACCATACGAAGACAAAAGAGTGAAGGAGGTTAGATATCAATTTTTATCGACATATACCAATTAGAATTAAGTTATCGCACGAACGAGACAAGCGAAAAAATAGAGATTTACTAATGTCTTAGAGCCTCTCGAAGAAAAGTACAAACATTTCCATACCATTCCGCACGAATCTACTAGACTCATTTTGGTACATCGGTATCATCAAGCCTAGGCTCTGATACTAACTTTGTCACGACCTAGACCATCATGATTTTCACCCACACTAACCTTTGGTGGGAGAACCATTACTAAAACCAAACTAAAAAATCTAAAACTGTGGAAGCAAGTTAAATACTAAGGAAAGAAATAGAATTCCCTTAAACTCCAAAAAAAAGTCTAATAACAAACTAACATTGTGGAAGTAATGCCTAGAACATAAAATTCAATGTACCAAACCATCTAAAGATCAATCATCAGTCAAACAAGAAGAGTTACGACCCCAAACTAATGAACTAATTAACTAACTAGAAAAGTGTGAGTCTGAAATGTGGACATAGATGAAAGTAGAACTCATGGCAGCCCAGAAGAACTTGTTCACCCTTCAATTCGATTGAAAATCACTTATGTTCTAAATGAGGTCTGTCAATAGACACATGAATATGCCCTGTAATCAACAAGGAAAGAGCAAGTGCAGTATGTGTACACAACTACAGCATATTGGTAGAATCACACGGCTATCCAACTAAGTGCAACATATATAAGTTAATACAATATAATAATCGCATGCATACAACGAACATATACAATATCATCATCATTAATGAAACAACGTACAATTTCACATTTCTCAATTAAACAGTTATATCAAGTCATTGGTTCTTTTTATAGAACCCAAACCCAAACAGTTAGCATATCGGAATATGGTACCCCATCTAATGCTTATGTCGGAACGTGACAACTGGTCCCATAATTATGTAGGAACGTGGAAACCAATCCAAATTAGTGTATCAGAATTCAACACCCGATCCATTCAACAAGTCACAAATGCAATCACAAGTATATTCTAAAGATCATACAATCAAGTCATGATTCACGACATTCGTCATTCATCTATATCATTTACAACAAGTGTGATCAATATGCAATATTTCCATACGTTATGTCACATCCGGGGAGCACCCCCTAGACGTAACCGGTGTCGTCATCCTCAGAGAGAACTAAGACTAGCCTGTTAGCATTCATCATTACATTCATAGGTTAAAAAGTAATGAAAATTAAAAAATTCATCTACTTACATCATGAGGTTTACATAGACCTCTCACTTACACATAATATATTCATAGGGAGTTTACTTAGACTCCTCGCAATAAGAAGCTTACATAGTCTTCTGCTTTCATGTCACATAGATATATTAGATACACAATATAGTATTTATAGGATGTCTCATATAAAACCATCTGAACAGAATAGAATAATATGGGCATATCCCTTACACAAATGTATACATGCCACTTAGGGTTTACAACAATGTCTTGAAAGAACAAGAGTGAAACGAATGTCCATAGACTATAACAAGTAACATAGGTGGAGTGATAAAGGCATCATCCTCGGATCAGGAAGATATACCCACACTTGGAGAAATGATTCAAGCCCTTCCTTGCAAATTGGACACAACATCTTCTACAACCGGAACCTAAAATGTTGGGGAAAAGGGAGAAATAGGGGTTAGCACATCACTTGTACTAAGAATGAGAACATTAGCACACACATACTTTCAAATCATGTACAAAGGAGATATTTGATCAAAAGTATGCTAAGTGACTGTGAAAATCCTTATGCACAACCAAGAACCCATAAAAGCTAATAACTACATAATCTTTAAGTCATAACCATGTACAACACAAGATCAACATCATAAAGTGCAATCAAGTCATCATGTATAGTAACACATTTCAACTACGTAACCAAGACAACTCCAATATCATGTTATAGCATAAAATAATGTACAAGAGTTCATAACATTATAACATAATCAAGACCCTTACTCATAGCCCACCCTTTAGTCTAGAAGTTCAATGACAAAGCTAGGCCCCATAACCTTACTCAATCAATGTAAACCAAACAAGGATCACAAGTAATGCCTAGCTTAACATAACATAGAATTAATAGTAGTCATCATCATATTTAGCAATATAGACCAATAACATGTTCATAAGTGAAACTAACATCATATAGGATCATCAACATGTAAAGTCAATATATGCATAACATTTACTTTATAAGATCATAAGAACATAAAAACATAAGAACAACCTTCTAGGACTTCCCTCAAAGCCAACTAGTGCAATGCCTAGGTAGTGTCTCATACCCCTACCTAGACTAAGTCAACCCCTTAAGTCACCCTAGTTTGTGTTAACATTATTACTTCATTTTACTTTCTGAAACACTTGCCTTAAAAGACATACACCACAAGATCTAAATGATAAATACGGTTTCATAAGAACCCTAAACCGAAAGAAGGTGGTCTACTTGCCAAACTAGAGCCAAACATGAACATAGCTTCAAGATGGATCCACTAGCTAGTATTCCTATTGAGGAAACATAGTTCTAGAACTAGGAGACATGTTGAGACCCTCTTTATGCCTTAGGCATTGTAATATCTATCTCATAAGTGTATTGTGAACCTACCTTCCCTATTTTGGAAGGGACACTCTTAACTACTAGTTCACTCGGTGCTAAGCTAGAGTCCCTTTTGGAATATCTTTCTTTAACAATCATAAATTAGTTAGGTCATAGGGGACTAAATTTTATAGTCATAGTCATTAGATCAACAGGAATTTTATGAGTAAACCCTTTTAATAAACCCCTCATAAGTGAGGTTAGAACATTGACATCACCAAATCATAATAAGGTACATAGGCAATTCACAACCAACCTTATACAATTACATCTTAGCCAACATCCCACAAGTCATATAATCAAGACATTTCAATTAATCATCATACCAACCCTAATCAATCTAGTCATAAGATACACATCAATTGAATTTAATCACTAAACACAAGTAGTCATAAATGAAGTAAAGGTTGAGATCAGAAAGACTTACCCAATCTCCTTCACAAGCCATCATCCAAGGTTTTGCCATGAACCATCCCATTCAACCCAACAATGGATATAATGTAATCACATAATTGTATATAACATAATGTCTAAGTCAATTATAACCATCCTAAGCAATTCAATCAAGTGTTCATAATCTAGGGTTAGGGAATTGGGTCAATTCATGATCTACTCCACATACTAGGTTAACTCATCACGATATAGCATACTTGAATCATAATACTTCACAATGTAAGCATAATAATCAAAGGAAACCATAAACAATGCAATTTAGAAGCTCAAATTCGTATTAGGAAGAAACCCATATGAAATTATTTTTTTGACAACAAATTTTGGAAGAACCCTCTGGGAAAGGAATCCCAAAGGGGAAAGTTCCCATACCTTGGTATTTCATGAGGTTTGATGTAGTATAATCGACCTCTTTCTGCCCTATGGTCCTTAGCCTTGAGCTTCTATGGAGTTGTTCCTTGGGGGAGAGAGAAACTAGAGAGAAGGAAGAGTAATTTGAGTTTGGGAATTGGGGGTGTAGGGTTAGTTGCCCTATGGTATTTATGTAAGTACTTAACAAACTTAATTAGACCTCGCTTAACCCCTAATTAACCAACTAACAAACTAACTAATTAAATGAACCAATTAAAACTTAACATCAAAAGTGTAGGCGTGACCGATGAGACCCCGACCTACGGACCGTAGGTCAGTCGATAGAGCCTTGGACCAACCATCCAACACAACCGTCGTTTGGGATAGAGATTGTGCATTTTTTCCATTTTGGGAAAATGTCTAAGTCACCATAGACAGATGCTTTGATTCCACATTGATTGGGCCACGCCTCATCGTCTGCAACCGTCGATGGCTATTGTCTCATGACAGTGCTTTAGCCAAAATGGTATGGTCCTCCTCCAGGTCCCTTTGTGTGGTCCTACCCAGAAGTATCATCAATAAACATACTCTAACACTAGTTTGACACCTTTCAACGAATTTTCATCAATTTTCGGCTCTTAAAACCCCGTGAGATAGTCTAACACACAATAGAACCTTTTGCACTAGTCTCCGGACATTCCTTGATGTTTCGATTCTAAAAATCCCTAAATGACTTATAACCCTTATTTTTTTACCTTAAAACAGTGTTACAAACCTTGGACAGTCTTATGATTCTCTATATTAAGTTTTAGACTTTCGGAGTGTTACATTATCCCCCCCCCCTTAGGAACATTCGTCCCCGAATGACACTAAAATCTTTTGAAGGGAAAGGATAGACTCAATACTAGCAGTCCCACCAACAAAATATGAAATCAACATGATATAAAACTCAAAGGAGTGTTTTACAACTCCATTCAACACATAATCATGGCATTTACACAAATAACTCAAAACTTCAATTATCACATATAAGAGCTCAAAGTCTTTACATGAGGAACTTCCTTCTCACAACAACACCAGTCAACATATCAACATGATACATATAAATTCATAAAGGTAACAATATACCAAATACACAAATAAGTGCAAAGCAAGCAAAAAGGCATTTTTCCCAAGAAACTTCATTTAGCAAAACCTTACCATGAAAATGCATATCTTTTCCAAATAAGTCAAATGCAAGTTAACTCATTATTTTCATTATTAATAGAAACAACTAACCTTAATTGTCAAAGAGATGAGGATAACGGGACTTCATGTCGGCCCCAGCCTCCCATGTTGCTCCCTTAACTAGGTGGTTTCACCATAGAACCTTTACGGAGGCACCTCTTTATTCCTCAACTTCTTCAGTTGTCGATCAAGGATTTCCACTGGAAACTCTTCATAGGAGAGGTTTGTATTCACACTAACACCTTCAATAGGAAGAATGGACTCGGGGTCACCAATGCACTTCTTAAGCATGGAGACATGGAATACCAGGTGAACTGAAGTTAGCTCACTAGGTAATCCTAACTCGTATGCAACCTTGCCAACCTTTTGCAAAATTTCATAGGGACACACATAACGAGGACTAAGTTTACCTTTCTTGCCAAACCTCACCCCTTTCATGGGTGAAATTTCAAATACACCTTATCACCTTCTTTAAATTCAAGGTCTCTTCTCCTATTATTGGCATAAGAGTTTTGCCTACTGTAGGACGTCTTCAATCTATTTCTTATCATATGAACTTTCTCCAAAGTGTCATAGATGATTTCGGGACCCAAGAGTGAAGACTCACCAACCTCAAACCATCCAACCGGAGATCTACATCTCCTACCATACAAAGCCTCAAAATGAGCCATGGATATCGTCGAGTGGTAACTACTGTTATAAGAGAACTCAACCAAAGGCAAATGCTCCACTTGACCATTTCCTACCATACAAAACCTCAAGGCCTTGAATAGTACGCTCCGCTTGACCATCCGTTTGGGGATGAAAAGCAGTGCTTAACTTCATTTGAGTACCTAACGCTTTTTGGAAAGACCTCCAAATCCGAGATGTAAATTGAGCACCTCTATCCAAAATAATTGATAAAGGGATCCCATGACGACTCATAATCTCATTAATATAGATCCTTGCATACTCTTCTGCCGAATAACTAGACTTAACGGGGAAAAAGTGAGAGGATTTCGTAACCTACCCACAACCACCCATATAGAGTCATTTTTTCTTTGAGTCTTTGGAAAAGGCACTACGAAGTCCATCTTTATGTCCTCCCACTTCCAAGCGGGGACTTGCATTTCCTGAAGTAAGCCACAAGACTTTTGGTGCTCGACCTTCACTTGTTGGCAATTTGGACACTTTGCAACAAATTCCTCTATGTCCCTTTTTAAGCCATCCCACCAAAATACTTCTCTAAGGTCATGATACATCTTAGTAGAATTCGTATGAATTGAATAACGGGAACCATGAGCTTCATCAAGAATCCGGTTTCTCAAATCATCAACATTGGGTACACACAACCTTTCTTGGTAGGTGAAGATACCATCCCCCCTAAAGAGAATGACTCATTATGCTTACCAAGAACCGATTCTTTCAACTCTATCAATGAAAGATTAAGGTGTTGCTTAGACTTCACCTCAACCACCAAAGACGATTCGGAGTTATGATGGACCATAAATCCACCATTAGGAGAATCTTCTAATCTTACACCCAAACGAGCTAACCTATGAACATCCTTCACTAGGTCTTTCTTGGCTTCTTCTACATGAGACACACTCCCCATAGTCATAAGACTTAGAGCATCCAAAACCACATCGGCCTTGTCGGGGTTGTAGAGAACACTCAATTTGGAATCTTTCAACAATTCTAACCATCTTCTTTGTCAGAGATTCAACTCCTTTTGGGTAAACACATATTGAATAGCACATCAACATGGACACAATATAGATAATGCCTTCATATTTTCAAGGCAAACACCACGGACGTTAACTCAAGATCATGAGTTGGGTAGTTCTTCTCATGAATCTTAAGTTGCCTAAAGGCATACGCTATAACCTTTCCATGTTGCATAAGGACACATCCCAACCCGATTCGAGAAGCATCACAATATTCCACAAACCCCTTGGTACCCTCTGGAAAGGTCAACACCGGAGCGGAGGTAAGCCTATCTTTCAACACTTGGAAGTTTCTTTCACAAGCCTTCGACCACGCAAATTTCACATTCTTTTGAGTCAAAGTTGTCAAAAGAGATACAATAGACGCAAACCCGTCAACAAACCTTCTATAATAACCCGCTAGACCCAAGAAACTCCTTATATTGGTTGGGCCAAGGGTCTATGTCAATTCATAACCGCTTCGGTCTTTCTAGGATCGACCTCTAGACCCTCAGTAGAGATTAAATGACCAAGAAAAGCCACCGACCTCAACCAAAATTACATTAGATATACTTGTCAAAAAGTTGGTGTTCTTTAATGACTTGCAAAACCACTCTTAAATGGTCCATATGCGCACCATCATTCTTTGAATATAGTAAGTTATCGTCGATGAAAACAATGACAAAGGAATCTAGGTAACTTCGAAACACCCTATTCATAAGGTCCATAAAATCCACCAGGGAATTTGTTAAAACAAATAACATCACTAGAAACTAATAGTGGCCATACTTAGTCCAAAAATTCATCTTAGGTATATCTTCACCTCTCACCCTAAGTTGGTGATAACCGGACCTCAAATTAATCTTAGAAAAGTAACTCGCACCTTGGATTTGATCAAATAAATCATCAATCCTGGGGAGAGGATACTTGTTCTTAATAGTGACTTTATTGAGTTGTCGGTAATCAATAAACATTTTAAGGGCCCTTCTTTTTTCTTCACAAACAACACCGGAGCACCCCATGGAGAAATACTAGGATGAATGAAACCCTTATCTAGTAAGTCTTTGAGTTGAGCCTTCAACTCTTTCAATTCAGCCAGAGCAATCTGATAAGGAGGAATTGAGATGGGGTTCGTATCCGGTAGCAAGTCAATACCAAAATCAATTTCCCGTTCGTGAGGGATTCCGGGAAGATCATTAGGGAAGACCTCCGAAAATTCCCTTACGGGGACTAACTCAATGGGAGGATTTTCGGAGTCTAAATCTTTGACTCTTACAATATGGTATAAACACCCTTTAGAGATCATCTTACAGGCTTTCAAACAAGAAATTATACGACCTCTAGGGATAGAATTTCCCCCCTTCCACTCTAAAATGGGTTCATTTGGAAAACTGAACTTGACAACTCTAGTTCTACAATCAATGGAAGCAAAATAATCATGCAAACAATCCATCCCTAATATGACATCAAAATAACCATATTAAGTTCTACTAGTTCAACATGAGTGACTCTATTGGGCAACATTCTAGGACAATTTATATATACCATCTTTTCAACCACCGAATAACCTACCACAGGGTAGTTACCATAAAAGGTTCATGAAGGATATCGGGTAAAATATCAAATTTTCTAGCTACTAAAGGAGTAACAAAAGACAATGTAGAACCCGGATCAAGTAAAGTATATACATCAATAGAAAAGACTTGTAGCATACCAGTCACTTTATCGAGAGAATTCTCTTGTTAACCCCTAGAATAAAGAGCATAAAAGTGATTCTTCCTCGGAGCATCAACAGTAGAACGACTAGATTGTGCTTGCCTACTTCCTTTGTCTTGAACCTTCACATTAGGGAAATATCTAACGTTTTGACCACTTTTACCACAACCAAAGCAATCTTCCATTCCAACGAGACACTCACCCATATGCTTCTTACAACACTTCCCACAAGTAGGCTTCTTGCTTGGTGAAGTAGTACCTCATCCCTTTTGAGCCCTAGGGTTAGACACCCTATAATAACGAGCCTTGGGAAACTTAGAAGGAACTTGACTGGAGAACCTCTTCGTGATCCTAGGCTTGTCTTGAATTTCCAACCTTCCCCTTGAAGAACCACTTTCATAAGACTTGGCCCTATTGGCCTCTCTATTTTTCGTTCATAGTCTACTTTCTTCCACTTGTTGAGCATGAACCATTAGACGAGAGATATTCATATTATCATGAAGCATTGCCGAACGACATTATTTTACCAAGTCTTCAGACAATCCAGAAAGAAAAAGACTCATCCCATCCCTTGGGTTAGACACAAAGGATGGAGCATACTTAGACAATTTAATAAACTTCAAGGAGTAATCAAGTACACTCATACCTCCTTGACAAAGGTTGATGAATTTATCAACTTTAGCCTCCCCAATTCTCTAGGAAAGAACCTATCAAAGAATACCCTTTTGAAGATCTCCCAAGTCACCACACCACCTATTACCACCCTAGTGTCCCTCCATTGTGTGTAAAAATCTTAGGCCACATCTTTGAGTTGATATGCCACAAACTCGGCCTTCTCAAGTGAAGTCACACCCATAGCAAATACGATCTTGTAGACATCATCAAGAAAGTCTTGGGGATTTTTGCCCGCTTTTGACCCATAGAACACAAGAGGGTTCATCCTAGTGAAGTCTCTCAAACGAGAAGCCATAGTTCTAGCATGTCGAGGCATTCGGGGTATAACTTCTCGATTCACTTGTGTTGTGATAGCTTGAGAGGTCATGGCTTGATCCAAGTTGAGAAAAACCGACCTTATATCTCCATCCGTCATAGGTGGAGGAACAACCGGAACTTTATCATCCATAGGAACTTGCTCAAGTGGAGGAACTTGATTTTGTTGTGGAGGAGCTTGGTTGTCATGAGCTCCCACATAAGCAAGGCCTTCCTCAGCCCGTCATGCGGCTGTCCTTCGCGTATTCATACCTATAACGACAATATAAGGTTTAGGTGAAAGAACAAATAGTAAGACACTAGAGGCACGACCTAGGAATATCAAGAAGATGAGAATTTTCTGAGCATCATATAGTACCTCATTCATAAGTGTGGCGCGCTTCACAATTATGAATAAGAATCTACATAAATGTTGTTTAATGAGAAATCGTTTTATGGATATTCAACCTCATGCTCTGATAACAAGTTTTTCACATCCGGGGAGCACCCTCTAGACGCAACTGCATCGTCGTCCTCGGAGAGGATTAAGACTAGCCTTTTATCATTCATCATTACATTCAAAGGTTAAAAGTGCGTAAAATTAAAACTTTTCATCTACTTATATCATGAGCTTTACATAGACCTCTCACTTCCACATAATATATTCATAGAGAGTTACTTAGACTTCTCCCAATAAGCATAGTCTTCTACTTTTATGTCACATAGATATATAACATACACAATATAGTCTTTATAGGATATCTCATATAAACCCTTCTAAATGGAATAGAACAATATGGGAATAGCCCTTACACAAATGTATACATGCCACTTAGGGCTTACAACAATGTCTTGAAAGAGCAAGAGTGAAAAGAATGTCCATATACTATAACAAGTAACATATATGGAGTGAGAAAGGCATCATCTTCGGATCTTGAGGACATACCCACACTTGGAGAAATGATCCAAGCCCTTCCTTGCAAATTGGACACAACCTCTTCAATGACCGGAACCTAAAATGTTGTGGGAAAGGAAGAAATAGGGGTTATCACATCACTGGTACTAAATATGACAACATATGCACACAAATACTTTGAAATCATGTATAAAAGGGATATTTGATCAAAAGCATGTTATGTGACCTTGAAAAGCCTTATGCATAACCAAGAACCCATATATCCAATAACTACATAACCTTCAAGTCATGACCATGTACAACACAAGACCAACATCATCAAGTACAATCAAGTCATCATGTCTAATAACACATTTAAAGTATATAACCAGACAACTCCAATATAATGTTATAGCAACAAAGCATATACAAGAGTTCATAACATTATAACATAATCAATAACCTCACTCATAGTCCACCCTTTATCCTACAAGTGCAATGACAAACCAAGGCCCCATAATCTTACTCAATCAATGTAAAAAAAACAAGGATCACAAGTAATGCCTAGCTTAACATAACACAGAATCAATAGTAGTCATCATCAAATTTAGCAATATAAACCAATAACATGTTCATAAGTGAAACTAACATCATTTATAATCATCAACATGTAAAGTCAACATATGCATAACATTTACTTTATAGATCATAAGAACATATGAACATAAGAACAACCTTCTAGGACTTCCCTCAAAAAATTAGTGCAATGCCTAGGTAGAGTCCCATACCCCTACCTAAACTAAGTCAACCCCTTAAGTCACCCTAGTTTGAGTTCACATTATTACTTCATTTTACTTTCAGGAACACTTACCTTAACCAACATAGACCACAAGAGCTAAATGTGGAATTTGGTGTCGTAAGAACACCACACCGAAAGAAGGTGGTCTACATGCCAATGTAGAGTCAAACATGAATATAGCATCTAGGTGAATCCACTGGCTACTATTCCTAGTGGGGCAACATAGTTGTAGAACTAGGAGACATGTTGAGACCCTCTTTATGCCTTACTACTTGTAATCTCTATCTCATGAGTGTATAGTGAACCTACCTTCCCTATTTGAGAAGGGACACTCCTCACTACTAGTTCACTCGGTGCTAAGCTAGAGTCCCTCTTGAAATATCTTTCTTTAACAATCATAACTTAGTTAGGTCATAGGGTACTACCCCTTATATAGTCATAGTCATTATCTCAATAGGAATTGCATCATTAGACCATTTCAATACACCCCTCATAAGTGAGGTTAGCATATTAATATCACCAAATCATAGTAAGGTACATAGGCAATTCATAACCAACCTTATACCATTATATCATAGTCAAAATCTCACAAGTCACATAATCAAGACATTTCAATTCATCATCATACCAACCCTAATCAATCTATTCATAAGATACACTTCAATTGAACTTTATCGGTAAACATAAGTAGTCATAATTGAAGTAAAGGTTGAGATCAAAAAGACTTACCCAATCTCTTTCACAAGCCATCATCAAAGGTTTTACCATGAAGCATAAAATTCCACCCAACAATAGGTGTAATGTCATCACACAATTGTATATAAATAATGTCTATGTTAATTATAGCAATCCTAACCAATTCAATCAAGAGTTCATCATATAGGGTTAGGGAATTAAGTCAATTCATGATCTACTCCACATACTAGGTAAACTCATCAAGAACTAGCATAATTGAATCATAATTCATCGTAATCTAAGCATAATAATCAAATGAAACCATAAAGAATGCAAGTTAAAAGATCAAATTCGTATTAGGAAGAAACCCGTAGGAAATCATCTTTTTGAAAACCAATTTTGGAAGAACCCTTTGTATAAAGGAATCCCAAAGGTGAAAGGCTCCCATACCATACTATTTCTTGAATTTTTATGGAGGAAAATCGACCTCTTACCGCCCTATGGTCTTTAGCCTTGAGCTTCTATGGGGTTGTTCCTTGGGGGAGAGAGAAGGAAGAAGAATTTGAGTTTGGGAATTGAGGGTGTTGGTTTAGTTTAATTTGTCTTAGGTCTTTATATAAGTCATAGCAAACTTAATTAGACCTCCCTTAACCCCTAATTAACCAACAAACCAACTAACTAATTAAATGAACCAATTAAGGTCAATCAACAGAGCCTTAGACCAACTGTCCAGCACAACCGTCGTTTGCGACAGAGATTGTGCATTTTGGCAATTTTGGGAAAATTTCTAAGTGACCATTGAAAGATACATCGATGCCCCGTCTATTGTCCCACGCCTCATCGCCTGCAACAGTCGATGGCTACTCATGACAACTTTTTAGCCAAAATGGAAGGGTCCTCCTCAAGGACCCTTTGGGTGGTCCTTGGAGAGTCGTACCTGGATGTTTAGGCTCTAAACATACTCTACCACTAGTTTGACACCTTTTCACAAATTCTGATCAATTTTTTACTCTTAAAATCCCGTCAGATAGTCTAAGGCACAATAGCACCTTTTCCACTAGTCTCCGGACGTTCCTTGATGTTTTGATTCCAAAACTCCCTAAATCACTAATACATTATTCTTGACCTTAAAATAGTGTTACAAACCATAGACACTCCTGTGAGGCTCTCGATTAGGTTCTAGACTTTTGGAGTGTTACACATATATGTATCATTATGAAGAAAGAAGAAACTTACATCACACAATCATGAAATCACAACCATAACCTACCTCGAAAAAATCTTGAATCCCCTAAAATCTTGATTCTTCCCTTTCTGGATTTGTTTCGTTTGTTATTGGTCTACAAACTATAACACCTCTAAATGGACTCAGGTGAAACTAGAGACTAACATGTGTGTCATGACGTTTTAAAGTATTAAAATGGTTAAGAATAGTTCTTCTAGGCAGTGTATAAAATTTGGAAGTGTTTGGAGGTCAAACGTCCAAGACGTACGGAAAGTAGTCAAAATTGAACAAGTATGTCGTAGTGTTTTGTAGTGGAGATTTGGGGGATGGTTTGATGGTGAAATTGAGTATATATGGTTACTATGCATATATAAACATGTAGATGGTAGAAATTTCTGAGAAAGATGCCCTGGGGACCAGCCTAAGAGTCCCCAAGGAGGACCCAAACATGGGCCAAACAAGCTGCCACGCCAATCAAGAATTGGCAATTTTTGCGTATTGCACAGCCTGCACTGAGAAGGGAAATTTTTTTCTTGTGAAGCGGGGACATCAAGAACCATTATGTCTCAAAAATTTCCAGAACCAAGAATTGAAAATGCCTCTGCGATGCGCAGTAACCTTTATGTTTTGGTCACGTCATTTTTAAGTCAAATTTAAATTGGTTAAAATGTCCATTTAGTGCAGGGGTATTTTAGGTAATTTGGGGATGAATTATTGACGGTTATTGAGTCCTTTTAAGCCCTTAAACTCACCAATCAAAGTAAAACCTCAACTCAAAATAAAACCTCTTCATTCCTTTTCTCCAAAACCTCCATTGATGAAGGTTTGAAGCTCCAAGGAAGAAGACTGATTTCCCAAGTTTTTCTCCATCAATTTCATTGTATATTCTTCACATAAGGTATGATATTCGTCCTTGACTCTTCTTTCTTCAAGGATCCAATCGTCAAAGTGTTTTCCAAAGATTTCTCAAAAGATGAACTTGCCTATTTTGATATCTAGCCATGGGTTCTTGGATAAAACATTTTGAATAAATACTTATGATTGAATTGATGTTAGTTTGATGATTCTAGGTCAAATTCTCTATCAACCCATGAAAATCATGCAATCCTAGTTTTGACTATTTTATGGGTGATTTGATCATGTCTCTATACTATTGGATTCTTGTGTTGTTTACTTTGGGCTATTGAATTATGAAAGAAGCATGTTAGAATTATATGTAGGCTCTAAATTGATGAATTCATATTTATTATCTTGGATCATTGTATATTGTGATTATTTGATTTAATTGGTGACTATGTCTATTGGTAAGAGACTTTATGGATTGAATTGGTTGAATTGGCTATGGATTGGAGATATTGTGAATGGATTGGTGGTATGTTGATCTAAGCTTCTTTATATTATGTAGTATAGATGTTTCAATTGGGATGTTTTGTATGGTCCATTTTTTGTGGCGGTTCTTATGTGCTATACTTGTGAAGAATGTGGGCTCGTCGGCATTACTTTATGAATTATGAAACAATGTGGCCTCGTTGGTATTACTTTATGAATTATGACTTTATCATGTTATAACCTGAATATGTGAGTATTGTGAAGGTCTTGATGACTAATTTGTATATGTGAAGTCAAAGCATGTGTTCTTCTAGTGTATTATATGTGTCTCTAGTAAGCTATAGTGATTTCTTTATGTGTATTACTTGATGTTGAAGTATGATGCTTCTTGATGGATTATATGAGACTTGTGATGGCTTATATTCATGTTTCTATAGTAGTGAATAGGGTGACCGATAGTTGACTTGGTTGTCCCTGTGTGCTTTTTGGATGATAGGCTATATGTGATAAGGTAAAGTATGTGTGTGTGTCTTGTTTTGGTAGACTTGTGTCCCTTACTTGATATATGTAGAATGTAAATATGGATTCTTGAATTAGTATTCTAAATCCCCTTAGTCATGTATGTGTTATTTACATGTAACCTTGAACATAGTTAATAAGGTCATCTATGTGGAACCTTCGACCTAGATGGAAGGTTATGATATCCTTGAAGTTGAAAGTCGTAATGTTATACTTCTTGTGTGAATGGTGGACTTAGGGTTGATTGGGTGGAACGACATGAAATATTCCTTAGGAAAACATTGATCTGTCCTCTTAGCCATTGTAGGTAGCCCTAGTGGACCTCTTTGGTAAATGTTATTGTGATTTGATTATGAACAAGATATGGTACGTCTTCATATTCTCCTTTATTGAAATAATCTATAAGACAAAGGCTAGCACCGAGTGAGTATGCTTGGGAAGTTTCTCTAACTAATATTATATTATACAACAAAGAAACCGTCGATATTCCTTAACCATGTATCTACATGGGATGTGTCCTAGCTCTACCATTAGAAAAGAGAACACCCTCCCTCGGAGTAGGGTAGACTCCGGATTCCATGCCTAGATAGTATGTTCTATGTCGGTCTTTGCCTATTCTCATGATGTTGGATAAATGCTAGCGTTGGAGAAGTACTATGAAGTTTAGTTAGTGGAATGGGACGCTATATAGATATTGCACGATTTGGCTTTGAAGATGTTAGTATGTAGGTTCCCTATGTCTTTTCCAAGACCACTACGTGAATGTCCTTAATTGTTGAATGTCTCTTATATGGACTAATGAAGATATTGACGTAAGTCAAAAGTATGTTAATGAATAAGTACTTATTTAGAGTAACTTTATAGGATAGCCTAGTTAAGGTCTGGAGAGGGTATATGAATAGTCTCTTCATGTCTTACTTATGGGAGTCTTAAGAGTAACTCTAGATAAAAAAGTTTATTGATGAATGTGCATAATCTAAACTTAGATAGTCTTAAGGATCATTTAGGTAAGCTTGAAGAGGTTATATTGGCGGTCTCTTCTTGAATTACTTAAGTATGTCTTGGGATAGCCTTTGGGAGGAGAATGTCATATTATATGCTATTACGTGGGATTAATTGTTATGTGACTTATATGTGTAGTTGGTATTAAAGTGGTTTCTTATACTTATGTCATGAAGTTTTACTCAAAAACAGCATGTTTCATGTACATTTCCATTTATTATGATTTTATATATTATGTCATACATAGTACATGCAATGTACTAATTCCATACATTTTTTCTATATGTAAAGGTGTAGGTGGAAGATGAGAGGCAACTTGAATAAAAGCTTGGAAACAAGGACTCTTGAAGCAAATGGGGTATGTCCTCACTTGATTTGAGGATATTACAATCTTTAGATTTCATTAAAATTATTGTAATAGAGTAAGATTTGCCAAACATTCTTGAATCTACGATTGGCGAATGTTGAGACTTAGTATTTCGATCGTATTATATGAAAGTTGTTTTGAGATATTATTTCGTGTGAAAAGATTTAATTCTGCACTACTTTTCATACATGTATGAAATGAACGATGTCAAAAGGGCTTGTACAAGACCTCCGAGAGGTCAAATACGTCGTGTAACGACTCAAGAATGCCCTAACTCTATGGGGTACTTTGGGTCGTTACACAAACAATCATAATAACATGAAAAGCAATAAAGAATTGTTAATTACCCGAATAACTAATAATTCTATCAACCCTAGATCATACCCATGATCCCAATATCTATGTTAGGGCCACCATAATACTCGAATCAAAACACTTCCCATCAATATTATCTATTAGATTACGTTCTAAAGATCGAAAAATGGATCCCGGAAGTGAAAATCTTCCCTTTAGCCTAAAGAGTGGTGGAAAAATATCAAGAAAAGCCCCGAGTTCATTCATTAGCTCTCAATTTTGAAAATTGTAAAATAAAGACGTTTTGAGGTTTATTTCTGACATAAATCGCGACTGTCCTGCTTTGGCGGCACCCAGCCCACCACAATGGCCTCGCCGTGGCGACAAAAATCTCATCTTAGTTGCTTGCAGGGAACAGTGAGTCGATTTAATAATTCCAAACTTCTATTTCACAACAGACCTTCAACCAACAACATTTAGAAACTACCCTTTCATACTAAGATCAAGTTCGGGAGTTCTATTCGTCCGAATTCAATTTTATTAAGACGTATGAATTCTTTAACGACTTATCTATCTAGTCATGTAATCAGATTCATGATTAAATCACCCAATTTTTTACCATATTTCCTTAGGCATTTATGACTCTGATTTCGTCCAAATTTGAACAAGGTTGGAAAATTCCAAGTTACTACAAAAAAGTTTTCCAACCAAAAAATTTTCCCCGTTGGCTTTTCTACAACGACAGAACCCTATCATTACACCACACCACAAATGTTTGCCGTGTGAAGTCTCACAATCACTTTGAAGCCAAAGCCAACTATGATGTTTGGTATATTGTTCCCACCAACCCCTTGGTAGTTGACTACAGAGCCACCCATCACATAACCATGGAGCCACAAAACCTACAACCGTCCCACGGCAACGAGGATTTCTCTATAGGTTATAGTAATAAATTTCCAATTTCTCACATGGTTCTACTCAATTAAATGCATCAAATAATAATTTTAAATAACCCAAACTCTCTATGATCCTTTAATTAAACATAACCTTCTCTCTGTTTCTAAATTTTGTCACGAAAAATTAAATTAGATTGAATTTTTTCCTTTTGACTTTGTTGTGAAGGATTTGAAAACCAGGAAACCGTTGGTGCCATCCGAACCAAAGGTGGAATGTATGAGTGGCATGTCCCACCTCCCCAAGGTCACACGACCACTACTATTATTCCTCTTACTACTTGGCATAAATGTCTTGGTCATCCTCACTGTAGAGTTCTTAGGTTTATTTTAAATAATTTCTTGTTACCGTTTCATGAGCGAAGAAAACCTTTTCATTATAACTCTTCTTTATCTAATAAAGCCATCGACATCCTTTTTCCCAACTATCTTTGCGTAGCTCTAAACCTCTTGAAATTATTTTTAGTTATTTATAAGGGCCATTACCGATTTTTATCTCTTGATAAGAAGCTATATAATTATATTTTTGTTGACCAATATACAAAATATACTTGGCTCTATACATTAACAAAATATATTGAGCACCTTTCCACCCCACTTTATAAGCATCAACAAGTTGCACTTGTAGAACGACGACATCACCATATCATTGAAACTACAAGAACGCTATTACATGAGGCGTTCCTTCCAACCCAATTTTGGTCTTTCACGTGTCACCACACTGTTTAACTCGTCAATTGTTTTCCCACCTCCCACCTAGATAATGAATCCCCATTCAAAAAATTAATTGGAAAATCACTTGATTATAGTTCTCTTGCTATTTGTGGTTGTTTATACTATCCATGGCTTAAACAATACTCCAAATATAAAAGTATCCAGTTTAGCATGTAACGTTCATGATTAGTGCTTGATCATTGCATTAAGTATAGCTTTAGAGTTTTCTTTTTTGTATAAACATTTTTTGTTAGTTTACATTATTGCCCAATATGCCTTGTATCAGCTTATATATTTTTGTTTAGCTTAGTATAAATATCTTGCATGTTAAGTACATTCAAAGTACTGATCCATACTTTACTTTACATCCTTTCATGATGTAGGCCAACTTACTCAGCATGAAAATCGCATTTAGATCGATTCTTGGTTTGCACTCAGCAGCTTCAGTGGTGAGTCCTCATATTCAAAGGATAATTGATATGCTTTTATTTTAGTGTTTCCTTTAAGTTTTCAGCTTATTTAGAGTTAGCAAGTGAGCATGTCCCATCAAATCAACTAAGTTAGAGGCTTTACAGATATAGTAGTAGAATCAACTTGAAATATTAAGTTTAATCCCTTAGTATTATTAAACTCTTAGTATGTTATACAGATCAGGCTAGTTCGTATTGCCCATTTTTTAGTTGTCTATTGTTTTAGCTTCATCATTGTATATGTCTTAATTAATTATATTCACTATGCTTATGATATGACAGACTCAGGATTAGCTTGGGGTCACTCAAGGCGTGACCTCTAATACCTAAATTCATGGTATTAATAATGCACACATTAATAGACAATAGAGTGTATAACTAATGCAAGATTTAATAATACACAAGAATAATAAATGCATTATATTTTCTAATAGAATCTACCAAACGACCCCTAAGTTTTTCATAGAATAAAATGTCAAAAAGATAAAATATCACTCAAAGATTTAATGGCATACGTACAAGAGCATCTACAATATAGTGCAAATCTCAAACTAAATGACATGCGTCGCGACCCAAAAATGGATGTCATGACACTCATCTTATCCCACCAAGACAAGTCGGCCTAAAATCAACCAATATGATAAATGCTAAAAATAAAGTCCACTGAATTAAACCCCCAAAACCTGGTTGTCACATACAAGTCTCTAATGTTTTATAACAAAATTGAAAGAAAACTTCATGTCTCCAGTGACCTTGTTTCTAGAATAGAACAAAATCATAAATAAGGAGAAATAAGGTCTGCTGAGATGACAAGCAGTTACCATACAAATCTCCAAGAAGCCTCGAAAAAGAAGACAATGTCAAGTACCAAAAAAACCAAGCTCGTCACCTACAAAAATTGTAGAACAAAGGGGTGTGTACCAAACTACACGTTACTGAGCGAGCAATCCGCTAAACAAAAGCTAAGGAAACAGAATAAAGGTACTCCTTACACCCATCCGAACCTCCACAACTACAACCTGCATAATCCTAATCAAACCTTACAGCTCATAGATTAGATATCATATAGCTCAACAACAACACTTAAACAAATTACATATCATCAACAACAACACTTTAACAAATTGCATATCCTCAACAACAACACCTTAACAAATTATAAATCCTGAACTACAAGCTCAGTATTAATCAATCACAACTTAAAAAAAACACTCACAAGATCCACAACACACAATTTCAAGTTCACCAATAATAAAGATGTGCAATACAATGAAATGCAATGTCAAGAATAGTGATGCATGTCTGATCTAACGATACACACTTGTTGTCTCTCAGTGCGGGACCCATGGGGGACATAACTGTCCATGCATCTATCACGGCGCAAAACATATCCTCGATAAAAGTATCCATCGTGGCGCGCGATATGTCCCTCAATATATAGTATCCATCGCAACATGTGATATGTCCCTCGAAATATAATATCCATTGTGGCGCGCGATATGTCCCTCAAAATGGTACATCCTCTTTAATTTCTTATTCTTTGTCAATGCACATAACATTTGTAACAACCATATTTCAAAATAATGAAAATGAAATGTTCAATAAAATAATGATGAGATGACTATTTTCCTAACAAGGAACAATTTACAACAACACAACCGTGATACAACATTAACAAATAAGCAATCAACCTTCAAATCAATCGCAAACATCACACACCAATAATTTATCACATAACCTATTGATTACCCTTTTTTCCATCAATAGAATTCGTCAAAATGGACAAGTCAACTCATCACCGATTCTCATTATTCCCAAACACATATTACAAGAAAATACACAAATTTCATGCACTTAACAAGTGTTTAAAAATCCATTTGCTACAAATAATCGAACAATCACTCCGGGACTTGAGCCTTCCCCTTTCATTGGACTTCTAAATCAATGAAATCTATTAAAATAATTAATCACAATAATTTTCCAAAACTAAAAAAACCCATACTACTATACCTTTAGCCTACACCCAATAGCTCACCCCATATATATAATCAATTTCCTAAGTTTCAAGCTTCGGGTTAAGTATTAATTTCTCCCAATAATACAATTCCAATAGTTTTCATACAATATAATGCATAAATATTTAATTACCCATCTCAATATAGAAAAACATAGACTATAAAATTAAATTCAAGTTAATCACGAAAATCAGTAGCTAAACCACAAAGGAATACACAACAATTTACTTATCGATGATTATCCCTACCATCCCCCATGTTCCAATCATTGTTCATTCATATTCCATGATTACTTTTAAAAGTTTTTTTTTTATTCCTAATAGAAAATCACAACCAATTCCCAAGTGATTTTCACTATTTTCTCCTTTTTTTTACACAAGTAATATGAGTACTTAATAGTGCACACTGCCAACTATTGCAATAATAATAACAATTAGGGCAGAAAGTTATAATCTAAAAAAAATCAATTATCGTTCCTCCATTGTCGCTCATGCCTTTCATCAATGTCGCATAAGGTCTTTTTCTCTCTCTCTCTCTCTATTTAGTTCATATCAACAATATAGGGCTATGCCCTTATTTCTTTTATCATTTTATTATTTATTTAATTTCCTTTTCTATTATTATTATCAATAAAATAATCCTTTATTAAATCCGAAAATGATGTCACTCATTCTTATAATCCATAAATTATTTCTAAAAACTATTAAAAAGTTTAATATACAAATAATTGTTAAAATTCATAAAACGACTAAGAGGGTTTTTACATTATCCACCACTAAAAATGATGTTCGTCCTCAAATATTGTCACTATACAAGCCTACATCCTGGACGTGGCCGGCACTCAAAGACCGTTGTTGGTCCCCAAGCAAACCCTCATCCTGGTTGAATATAAGTGAAAGACTTACTTATACATACAAAGCTTAAAAACTGAATGAAACTAAAATACAAACCTTAAAGTTCAATGAAAACTTTGAATAAAAATAAATTATTCAACTCTCCATAAATAGGCAACTTAAATTTTTAAAACATGTAAAAAAAATAAATGAATAATATAGACTTCTTAACTAAAATGACTATCTATGAAACCTCTAACTGATAATGATGGAAATCGAGACATAACCACGACCTCCTAACCAAACAGAAAAGTAAATGAAATCCTACGGAAGCAAGGAGGCTCACCATAGATAACTCGAATCTCGGATGTATCAACGAAGCTCATATTGACAATCCTGAATACCTGTGTCTACATCATGATAAGATACAGGCTAAATGGCTCAGTGCGTGGAATGTTTGAGCATATAAGGAGAATTCTAAAGCATAACATAAGCTTGACACTTGATAAAAAATTGGAAGCATACTTACCTCTTCTCAAATTTGAAACCAGAATACTCAAAAATACGCAAACTACTCAACTTACTCAACTTAGCATACTTAAGGATAAGATATTTAACTCTTAGATTAAATACTGAACTCAAAGATATACTCGACTATGGATACTCAACTCAATATAAAGCAATAATCCACATGCTATAGATAAAAAAACTTTATAAAACTGTAAAAGAAACTTAGTTTGTTAAAGAAAATGCAATAACAAACTCAACTTTATTTATATAAGAAAGTAATATGGTTTATGTTGGAGATTTTCCAACCGACAACCACCACTATGAGCCTAAGCGGTGATACAACATCTTGCCCGCACTGCTAGAATGTCCTATACTTGTCGTCGCATAGAACTCCTTAACGTAGTTGATCCACTAGCTTAACTTACGTAATCATCTAAAAAGTATGACCCGTTAATACCCATGATGGCTATATGGTTTACATAGAGAATTGAGTTAATATGAACTCTCATCCCCACATCAGTGTTCAATATTACTCCCAAAATATACTTTAGCTCATCCTTTTAAAATAACTTCCTTTCTTTGGGTTGAGATAATTTGCTCAACATTTCAGCTATAAAAATCTCTCTTGGAATAAATGTTCCCTTTTCTTGTTCAAAACTATTTTGGGAAATCTTACTTTCCTCTTAACTTAAATGTGAAAACATTTATAAACTTTTAGGGAATACTAATTCCCTTATAACGTTTGAGAAATAAACTCAACTCTTAGGGAATACTTAGTTCCCTTATAACTTTTGAGAAATGAACTCAAATCTTAGGGAATACTTAGTTTCGTTTTATTACTTTTAAGAAAGATCTTCTACTCTTTACTCTTTACTTGACTTGAAACTTGAGCCATAAAACGAATTTAAAACGTTTAATAAAGACTCTAGAAACTTTAAGAACTTTGCTTTGACTTACTTCTTAACGTCTAAAGTTAACTCTTAACTTCCTTGAATTGAAGTATGGATTAAATGATAATTATCTCATGTTTATGGATGATTTCATAATTTTCAACTTGGAGGGTTCATGCGAAATTATGACCGTGAACTATACAACTCGAGAACTCAAAGGTACCTCTAATCTCAAGATTGTTAGACTTATAGGGTTCATGTGGAATTATGAGAATGAACAATTCAACTCAAGAACTTCATGGGCATCATGTAATACACCCGTTAATATAAATATAATCTCCAAAGGAAAACTCAATACTCAAGACATAGAACTTGGAGATACTACTCCTCTCAATGATACTCAATTTATGGAATTCATGCGGAAGCTATGGGCATGAAAAACTCGACTCAAAGGTATAAGTACCTAGATGGAACTCATGTATGTGACTCTTTCCATTTCTTATTTACTTCATCAAAACATCGTTCAAATCAATCATGGATCTCAAAGAATTCACAATTGAACTTAAATGCTTCCTTGAATTCTACTCTTGTGAATTATGAATTCAAAAGTTATGGTCCATGATATAAAGGATATAGGTGATATTTTAGAATCACGATCACATTCTCCTCGATCTCATGCTCACATACTTGAGTCTTGAAACAAGTTAATAGAAGTTGTAGAAGACGCCACGAAAAGACTCGAATGGACTCCCTCTAAAGGTTCGGACGAACTCCCAAAACTTAATCTTAACCTTACCTTGTATTTGAATTATTAATTCAAGGTTATTATTAATTTTATGAATGATTTTGTAAGTGTTTATAAGTAGTTTAAAGTGTTTAGAGTGAAGATATACTTTCAATGAGCTCTAACAGGACAATCGACGGAAAGGGAGTGAGGGCAGGCGACCCTACCGCATTTGGGTGCACTGCAGGAGCGGCGCCCCAGCCCCTTGGGCGCTTCTGGGCGAGTTGCGCCAGCATCTTCCCAGGCATGCTTTCGGCAAATTTCGCCTCTTGTTATCTGACCCTAAATCTCTTTTAATCAATTTCTTTTCTCTAGCTTTCCTTAGATTAAACTAACCAATCTAATTAAACACCAATACACTCAGAAAAACACTCCAAATAATCAATTTCATCTCAACAAATCACCAAAACCCCAACAAGACAAGATCCACAATGAACCTCAATAACACCTATCAAGAATTAAATCCTTCAACTTTTTGAAAATGAAATTACGCTTAAATTTACATTTTTGGCATGTGGGTGAAAAAACCCAACACTATGGAAGCTAACATACCTCTTAGGTATTAAACCAATGGCAGAAATCCGCAGCTAAACTCAAGAGTGTGAACGAACACCTTCATCCTTTCCTCTTTTCTCTTCTTTTCTCTTCTTGTCTCTTCTTGTAATCTCAACTAAGACCCTAGGTGTATATTAGGATTATAAAACTGAACCTAATAGGATTATACCATTAAAACCTTACTAAAAGCGAATTAAATCTGATTGGGTAAGGAAAAGACAAAAATACCCGTTACTATTTTCGCATAACTTTCTTTAACTAGACAACCTAACTTCAAAAGTCATATCTCACTCATCCGAACTCGAAATTTAGCAAACTCGATGGCATTGGAAAGATAATTCAAAGATTTGTTCTATTATATATTGTACAACACCTAACTCATCATGTCCTTAGAGTTATGGTCGTTTGACGTTTACCCAAAACTCATACTTAGCTTAACTTGAAAAAATTCAGATTTTGCTATTTTTAATTTAATTCTTTTTGGAACTCAAGGTGCTAAGTCTAGTGAACTGACCTTAATACTTAAAAAAAAATTAATTCCGAGGTGAAATCTCACTCATTATGATTAACGGCTCAAGTCTTAGTTTGAAAAAAATTCTGGGTGTTACAAATATAAAGAATGAGAAGGAAGAGTAATCCACGTTACCAAAAGTCTAGGTTATGACCTACCAGTTGGTGTTCATCTCTCTAAGTGAGCTCCTCGATAACACAATTCCATCAAGGTCAACTACTAATAACTGATTTTTCGAATCAAATTTTGGAAGGTTTGTAAATCAAGAGTGATTATCAAGTTACATGCTAACCTATGAACTCAATCGGAATAGAAAACCACCGGACCTTAACACAACCATCATGAAAAATCTTTTCTTACATATCCAAGATAACATTTTGAATTGATACCGGCTACAACCAGAAATGAACTTTAAACAACCACTACACACGCATAATGCACAAACCATATCAAATCTTACCAAGCTTTTCCTTTCTCATAACACAATCTTTCAACGAACTTAAGTTATAAAAATCTATTCTTTCTACATAAGGTACACATAAAGAGATCATCAAACTTATATAACCCAAAGAGAAAAATTATGAATTAAACACTCAACAAGCGATACACTTTTAGATGCAGAACCTCTAGCAACACTCTCATAGCTCTTATATAAGTTCTCATAAGCAATGTTATGCGTGTAGACCTATTGGTATACTTCAACTATCTCAAACAACACAAAAATTTTCATAACTGAAATGACCAAATCTACCTAAGAATTTCACCCTACCGAGATGAAAATCACAGGATTGGTACACCCGATCCATCAATAGGGATTCATCCATAGATATGAAACCATGTGTGGGTATAGGTAGTGAATCTCACTCCAAATAATATCCAAAACGAAGTAGATGACCATGTAAGAATATACAGAACCAAAGTAGAATAACACTATATACTTATTCCATAGTTCTCATATCAAATAATTTCATTCATATGACTCTATTACTTGAATTTTCTAGCTACCCACAATTACCAATCTAGTGCTCATAACAATCGTACACATACTCAATTCATCAAACTTCACATACTTCTCACAATACTCCACTAATAAAAACATTATAATACAAGTAGATACATCATAACCCCACATGCCATTTACCTTACTCTCAAACTGTCACTAGCATCAAAGTCTTCTTAGCAAACACATTGGAGCCTATAAAAATTATAAAAATTGCTCTTTCACTCTATCTTTGTATTTAAGAATTTCATGATAGATACGAGTCACACCCAAGACTGATACACCTAACCCCGATCTAATTTTACTTTCTCATCAAGGTACAACAATTGAATGACATCCAATGTTATTGTATGTAATCTTACGCATAACATATTTAAACTACCAGTTCAAACCATCACATACCTCATGCCCAAACATAGTGAAATCCTTAGTCACTCCAATAAATGTGTATACTATATGATCATAACATCTACTCACTATCATATTCCTATGTAACATAACATGACAGTCTATATTATCCCATGAACAAGGTACTTTAAATCCCATCAAAATCCTCATTAATCATATAAAAGTGTAGATCCATACCGTTGATCATCAATACGCTACCTATCATAATTTGAATAATCTAGCTTGACATAACCACATAGAATCTTCCACTCACTATTGCTTGTCACCCAAAACTATGATTAATTCCTTGTATGTTTGTACCAAACTAGTTTATATCTCACACTCATATCTTAAATCATAAGCCAAAGTTAGTAAGTTCTTCAACTATATATCACATGCTTATATGAGAGGTCTTATTCCTTCATTTTTCTTAAATTCTCCCCATGGCACAAAATTCTAAATATCTTAAACTCTTTAATACACCAAACTTTTGTTCACTTTGCTGATTGGCTTACCAATCTTATTCCTTAACAGACAATCCTTGACAGTTTTTTACCTTATCCTCTAAATTAAAACTATAAATAAAACCTTTCCTTAGGTCCTTTGAAATCAAAATAACACTTATTGACTTAAACCATGCACAAGTCCTTCCAAATGCTCCATAATCAATGTGATCGATCATTTCTTACCTTAAAAATTCACACCTTGACAAAACTCACTACCGCAAACGTAAACTCACAAAAAAATTTAATTAGGAATCCAATTGTGTAACCCAATCCTTTAATCTATCAACATTAGTTCAAACCTTGAAGATTTTTATGTATTCATGTATCTTAGCTAACAATTGTTCGCCTCTCCATCAACCATATCATATCTTTCGCTAAAAATTCAACCATACTCATTACCGAACTCAATACCACACACAAAAAAATGTATCATAACACTTGAGCTGAACGTCTGTACACTATATATCAATTTTTATCCAATAGTTTCTAACCAATATGATGAACCTATGACACTTTAATCAAATTAGAGCAAAACAGATGAAACTACGTGTCTTGGAACCTAATTTTCAACCCCTCTGAAGATACATGTTTGTCCCTTGCAATCAACGTAAATATCATTTTTTTGTCCTCCTTCTGAAAGTTAACAACATTAAATTAATCCTTTCCATTTAATACTCTAATTCATTTAAAATCTATTCAAGTGTTGTATCAACACCCCTATAACTTTTTATGCAACAACATTACTCACCAAATAGTAGCAAACCACAACCTTAGATACTCGCAAGTCGTTATTACAATACAAATTTTGTTTAACCAACAATTCTTATCATATAGTTGCATCTCAGTCACAATTCATTCTAAAACCTTACTACATACATGCTTAGTTAGCCCTTACCATCACAACAAATTCAACCTCGCCATCATTATGATATCCCAAACCCAGCTACCACAACCATCCCAGGGACTCACTCAATTTATACACACTTTTTTACTAAAATTCTCAATTACCTTTACACAAGAATATTCATTGGAAATTTTCTTTATCCATAAACTTTTCATTCTGATATCAGTCAACGCCTATGGAGATTACAATGAAATCATCACTCATTTAAAATCCTCAGGATACCCTAAACAACCCAAACACAGTAATACAGTTTTAAATCCACCACTAAAAGCTTCCTTATAAATAATGCATAACTCAAGCATCCTTAGTAACAATAGTTGGTTTGTCAAATATGAATTCACCATTGAATCTTATTATATGAGCATGTGATACAATTGATAACTCATTAAGTAGTTAGTAATCACACTTGACACCAACCTATCCGTTTTCATATATACCACTAGTATCATACCCAAAACAATTATTACATCACCACTAGAACATATCATACCCACCGAGAAGATTATATCAAAATAGGTCACATATTTCAACACATCGAATAGCTTTAAAGTATCACAAAATCAGTTTCGTATCTAGCCTAAGCGCTCTGCATTCTTTCGTAGATAAGGACAATATCAAAAGTAACACACTCCATAACTCTAACACAATAAGCATTGATACTGTTGTGGTAGTCGTAGCATAGTGTTCTTTGATAAATACAAATAATCAATACAATCATAGTAGATATTCTAACCTCAATTGGTGCATCATTATTCTTATAATATTGTAAGCAACCCGTTCATATTATGATAACTTTACAAATTGCAGTTTCAAAACATACATATCCATTATCTAGTCATCTGTTCAGTCATTGAACTTCCAATTGTTAGACCATTTTAAATATTGTATATACCACAAAAGTATTATTCACTTTGCTAAGGTAACTAACCTTAGACAACCTCTTCCAATTTTTCAACATTCTAAATCTAATCTCATATTCTTTCCATAAGTATATTACTCTACCTCAATACTAGGGATAACATTTAAACCATACACAACATCAACTACTCGCATGAGAAACCACACACGTGTCATCAATATAAGTGCGAGTGAATGGAATGAAGCGATAAGAATCAAAACGGGACTAAGTACGCACGATAGAGATCCAGGAAGTGAAGATTTTTTCTAAAAGTCACTATAACCTCTCGATGATAAATATTGACATCTCCGTACCGATACTCAAGACTATACTTAGCCTCGGCTTGTACAAACGTGAGACCTAGGAATCTGGGGCTCGAATACAATCTTGTCATGACTCAAAAATTACTGTGATGACTCGTCTTATCCCACCAAGACAAGTCAGCCTAACACCCAACCAATATGATAAATGAGGAAAATAAAGTCAACTTATTTAAACCCCCAAAAACCTGGTTGTCACGTGTACAAGTCTCTAATGTGTTATAATAAAATTGAATGAGAAATACAAGTCTCCAATGACCTTATTTCTGGAATAGAATAAAATCATAAATAAGTAGAAAGAAGGTATGCTGAGATGACAAGCAACTATCTTAAAAATCTCCGTTAAGCCTCAGAAAAGAAGAGAATGACAAGTACCACAAAATCCAGGCTCGTAACCTACAAAAATTATAGAAGCAAGGGGTGAGTACCAAACCACACGGTACTCGGCAAGCAAACGTCTAAACACAAGCCAAGGGAACAGAATATGGGTACTTCTCACACCCATTAGGACCTCCATAACTACAACCTGCATAAAACAAACCCAACCTAACAACTCAGATTTTACATAGCAGATAACTCATTAACAACTTAAACAAATTATATATCTTCAACAACAACACTATAACAAATTACATATTTTCAACAACAACACTTTAACAAATTATATATCCATAAGAAACTCAACATTCATAAATCAAAAGTTCCACAAAAAAACACTAATAAGATCCACAACACACAAGATCAATGTCACCAATGGTAAAGATGTGCAATGAAATGAAATTCAATGTCAAGCATAGTGATGCATGTTTGACTTAACGATACACACCCGTTTTCTAGCAGTCCGAGACTCACGAGGGACATATTTGTCCATGCATCTGTCGGGCCCACTACACGACCCTCTATAATAGTATCCATCAAGGCGTGTGATACGTCCATCGATTTATAATATCCATCGCGGCATGCGATACATCCCTCGAAATACAGTATAAAACACAGCGTATGATACGTCACTCAAAATGGTACATCCTCTTTGATTTCTTATTCTTTCTCAATGCAAAAAATACTTTTCATAAGGCACAACTGACAACAACACAGTCGTGATACGACATCAACAAATAAGCAATAAGACTTCAAATCATTCTCAAATATCATAAACCAATAATTCATCACAGTATCTTTTTATTATCCTTTCTCCATCAATAGAATTACTCAACGTGGACAAGTCAACTCATCACCAATTCGCATTACTCTCAAACACATATTACAAGGAAATACACGAATTCCATACACTTAACAAGATTTAGAAATCAACTTGCCTCAAACCATCGAACAATCACTCCGGAACTTGAGTCTTCCAATTTCATTAGGCTTCTAAATCAATGCAATGTATTCAAATAAGTATTCACAATAACTTTCTAAAACTAACAAAACCGATACTACTATATGTTTAGACTACACCAAATAACTCACCCCGAATTTATAATCAAGTTCCTAAGTTTCATGATTAGGGTTAATTCTTAATTTCTCCAAACAATACAATTCCAATAGGTTTCATACAATAGAATACACAAATATTTAATTACCTATCTAAATATAGAAAAACATAGACTATAAAATTTAATTCAAGTTAATCACGAATATCAGTAGCTTAACCCCAACGGAATACGCAACAATTTACTCATCACTGATTATACCTACGATCCCTCATGTTCCAATCATTAGTCATTCATATGCCATGATTAATTTTCAAAGTTTGTCTTTATGCCTTATTGAAAATTACAACAAATTCCCAAGTGATTTTTCATTATTTTCTCTTTTTCTTATACAAATAATATGAGTACTCAATAGTGCACACTGCTAACTATTGCAATAATAATAACAATTACGGAAGAGTGTTACAATCTAAAAAATCAATTATCATAACGCCATTGTCACTCATGCCATTCAATGCCGCATATTTTGTTTTCTTTCTCTATTTCGTGTCATTTGTGAGACCCCGTGGTTCATTCACATAATAAGCATAATATTGCATGAGTGTATGAGGTTTATAAAGCTTGGTGTATCACGTAAGGAGAATTATTTTGCAAAGGGTTGCTAAAAAAGAATGAATTACACTAACATTATGGGTCAAGGAAGTCCTTAAACAAGTTTGAGTTAAAAAATGTCTATTCTAACACCTCATCCGTTCGGAACGTTTAAGTTAACCGGTACCTTTGAGGATAAGATAAAGAGTTTAATTAATATGTTAATTAGGATGTTTTATAAGGTGATGTAGTCGTCTAATGATCTTAAGTTAAGTTTTAAAGTCAAGCAAGTTGGGAAATAAAAATTGACAAAGGTAAGAGTAAGTTTCTTTCCTTCTAAAATTTGGCTTAAATGTCTCAGAGATTTTCTTCCAATATATAAAGCTTTAAAGGGACCCCAATATATGGTATCGAAGGTCTACAAGTATACTTTCCAAATTACTAAATCATTTGTCCATACGACTTAGGAATTAAGAGATATTCAGATTTTAGTGTGACTGCGCAAGCAAGTACGTGAAGGTGGGTCCCCCGCCCCTAAGTCGGTTTAGCTTTATAAGATCAGACCTCTCTTTGTTTTATCTCATTTTTTTCGACCAAATAAGAAATAACTGAATATTCTCTAAAGTTTCCTATATCATCCAAGAAAAAATCTACAAGATTTCAACATGTTTTCACACTCGGAACGTTCATAGAGATTGTGTTACTTCTTTCCTCCTCGTTGGTTGTGATTTGAAAGATTCTTCACGGTGAAGGAGACTCGTTTTTGTTTGGTGTTGCTTCTATTTGGAGGTAATAATTCTCACCCTTCATTTTATTGAGTGAATCCAAGTTATAGCTATGCTATATAAGCACAAAACTAATAGACGGCTGGAATAATCGTATTTGGATAGTTACGTGTTCTTGGGCTGTTTTTAACTATTTTTCTGGTATTGTTGTTGCTGGAATTTTCGGAAATGCTTTGTATGTGTGTGGTTCTTGTTGTGATGAGTCTGGAAGAGAAGAAGAACAAGTATAGATGGGTAACTAATTGTAACATAAATAAGTGTAACGTTTGTTCTTGTATTGCATTGCAAATTTCAAATTGTTTCTTCTTGGTTCAACGTCTTGTGTTTAAGGAGACTGCTTGTTATTGAAAAGATATGTTAAATTACTGTAACATCCATCATGTTTAATTTAAGTTTTTGACCTTTTAACCTCCCGTTGGTCATGAAGAGACAGACACGCCTTCAAATGTAATTATTGGACGAACGTATAGGATTATGATTGGAAGCGGTGAGTTCATGTTATTATGGTTATATTGAATTGTAGGACTGCATTACATATATTTTTTTATGGATAAAATTGTTTGAATACTCCTGGTTAGGATTTGGTAGAGGTTATTTTGGGGTTTCAAAAGAGGGGTATGGCGATACGCCGAGTTTTTATTGTTGTACAAGCATACTCTATGTGGTTGTTATTGCCTATTGTGTAGGTCTCCACTTGTTAATAGCTTCATAAAAAATGTATGTTATGTCATTAGTTTGGATTGTAATTTGTATAAGAGAAGGTAATGAAGCATATATTTAAAAATAGTTTGGCGAGCTAATCACTCTACTAGTGAGCTCTAAATTGGTACTTTGACCCTTACATGTTAATATTTTGCCTGTAATAGTTGTGTGACATGATTTTATGTTGACTACAAACTGTAAGGAAGGGCTACAATCCATATTGATACAACAAGACCAAGAATTGAGGTATGTTAAGTCAAAGCACTGTACTTCCTTTGAGCACGAATTTTTATATATCCTAAATCGTCAAATCTTGTTTTAATACTATACTACTTAAAAGACATTTTGGAAAGGCATTGATATTGCAGCTGGCAATTTTTTCTACTCCACTATGTTTCTATTCCACTCATTCGGTTCTATAAGGTATTTGGCGTCTTTATGTTATTTTGTTGATTCTCTTGACTATAGATCATGTATACAAGTTCTAATTCTTCTTTCGGTGTAGTAACTTAAATTTTTTAGGGATGAACAATATCAATTTTAAATCAGTCTTCCTTTGTCAATAATATATATTTTTGAAAAACTTTAAAAGAATATATCGATCTCCAGAACTCTTAAATGCAAATTGTATGTTTAAACTACCAAAGTACGAATTTTTCTGAAATACTTTCTTTTACAAACTTCTAAGGGACCTATATATATACTAAGTGAAGAACTTTAAGCTCTTTATGAACATCCTCGGGTTTAAGTTACCTTTCTTAATTTGAGTTAAGTGTTCTAGTTTAATCTACAAGTGTATGGTTATACGAGATATTTACATGTGAATACGAAAGTGATTTTGAGATTATGAGGACAAGAGTACAAACGAGCCAAGATTGGCAACATGATTCAGGTAACACAAGTGCATTACAAATCCAGGACATTACATTTGACGCATTCTACTTCCGAGCTATAATAGAGAGGCATGGGGCCTATTGCCTATAATTATACGCATGAGATACAGATGTCCACAATTTGGCGAATATGATGTCGATTCGCTACCGAAGGTTACCACAGTTGCTAGCATTTGGTTGGGTCTGTCATGCATTTTCATCTATATATATATGTATTCACGACATATGATTAAACGAGCATGTAATGCATATTTAATTACTAAGAGGTTAGATAAATAGTAGGGGGCCAAATGTCAGCCAAGGAAGCTACTAGGGTTTCACTTTCAGGTGGTATCTCTATAACCTTTTTACTGTGATATTTGTAAATCTACTTTCCGCTTTACTTACCACTACATTTTTATTTGTACTAATGTCCCTTTGCCTTGGGACGCTGCATTTTATTTCGTGCGAGCAGGTACAGGGATGGACAGTAATGGATCCACTTGTTAAGATTCAAGTTCAGCTTGACTTGATAAGCTCCACCTTATCCTGGGGCTATAAGAAGGTGTTTACTTTTGTTGTACAGTTTGGGTATAGTGGGGTCCTTGTCTCGACAATTCTTATGTCACTCATACAGGGCATTGTGGACATAGTATTCTGGGTTCTTTTTACATTCCAGTTTCTAGCCACATAGGCTTGGCATGTATAGATATATATGTACGTGTGTGTGTCCTCAGTTGTGGCCTCGTTGTCCAACTAGTAGTTTATTATTTTTGTCTTGTCAACTTTTGTCTATATGAGTTGTTACACATGCTATGATCTTAATGATCCAAGATTTATATTTTAGATGTTATGTTTCCCGACTTTCTAGGCCCTCAGTAGAGTCAATTGTTATGGTTTAGTGGTTAACTCGATTGCATACTGTGTCGAGTGCCAGTCACCAGTCCTCTAGTTTGGGGAGTGACAACATTTAACAATATAGGGCTTTTCCCTTATTTCTTTTATCATTTTATTATTTATTTATTTATTTATTTATTTATTTTCCTTTTCTATTATTATCAGCAACAAAATAATCCTTTATTATATCTCAAAATCATGTCACTCATTCTTATAAGCCATAAATTATTTCTAAAAACTATTAACAAGTTTATTATAAAATTAATTGTTAAAATTCATAAAACAACAAAGAGAATTGTTACAACATGTCTAGACGTATAAAATATCTTGTTTGAATACTAAAAAAACACAAAAAGTAAATAAATAAAGGAAGTTGTGGGTAGCGTGTGTCTATATATATATATATATATATATATATATATATATATATATATATATATATATATATATATGCATAATTATTATAAATAAGTAACAACAAAAGTGTAAAATTGTTACAAAATTTGCAATGCCTTAAATCATGTAGACAATTGAAACAACTAAGCCAAAAAATTCTCTTAATAGCAAATGATAAATTGAATAGTATTTACTATACAACTATTTATATATAATCTACATTTTAATATTTTTTTGATGTAATGGACTTTTTTTAACTTTTAAAAATACGAATATAACATTTTAACAATCCCATCAATATTTCAAAATTATAGTATATAAAAAACTATTAGTACTGCACTAAGAAGGAATAGTAAAATTTTATTACAAAGTATTAACTCACTTCCTATTTATAACAAATTAATGGGATTAGGCACAAGTATCCCCTAGACTATAACCAAAATTTCAGTTACATACCTTAACTAAACTAACGTTCTTTATCCCCTCAAGCTAATTTATTTTATAATTTAAACACCTGTTGGCTTACGTAAAACAATCTGTGACTCCATGGATATAAGGCGCGTGGGAGATGTTTGCATGCCACGTTGGCAAAATAATGTGTACAAAATTACAAAATAAGTTTCGTGGTGTAATAGGACTTCAGTGTAGTTAAGATGTTACTCTGAAACTCTAGTTATAGTCTAAGGGGGTACTTGTGACTTATCCCAAAAAAAAGTTATAAAATTTATTTAAATTATTTGGAGTTATCTTGCAAATGTTATTTTCTTCAGTGATGAATGAAGATTTTTTAGCATTCTGAGATTTTTTTACATAACAGAAAATTCTACAATTTGAGGTTGTTGTAGGAAATTGTATAAGTTTACAATATATGATCGCATAATTTTATACATAGGAGTAAAATATTATTCAACATAACTTGAGAGGACATAAAAATATGATCACATAAAATTTACATAGAAATACTAAAGAGATTCAATGTATACCCCGTGAGTTTTTTTTCTATGCAATGGTTAGGGTTTGACATATTCTTGATGTCTTTATAAAAGAATACTGAATGAGTAGAACTTTATACAAATTGATTATCAAATTTAATCGAAAGATGAAGAAAAACAAAGAGTTTGACAATGCTGACAAGGCCATAAGTTGTTGATAAATGAAGGAAAACAAAGAGGTTGGTAACATTTAATTTGTGACATTTGTATTCTAGGATGATAAAAAAATATTATACATACATATACATATACATATACATATACATATACATATACATATACATATACATATACATATATATATATATATATATATATATATATATATATATATATATATATATATATATATATATATATAGTATATTAACTCTAAAACATCTTTTCAAAAATAAAACACCAACTTTTTCTTTACTAATTTGTATTGGTCGTTCCCTTTTTTTTCGTTTAAAGAATTAATTTTGATTATAATTTTTGAAAAAATATATAAGGTATTTTACTCATTTAACATTACTCCAACTTCTCTATGTTTTTTGTCAAATACGTCAACTGCTTATTACCAGTTTAATTTGATCTATTCAAACTTGTAACATTTTATTTATTAAATTAACTTCCACTTACGCTTAAATGTTGTTCACTTCTAATTGATCAATTCCAACAAGCTTTTAATTGAATTTTTAAGTCGAATTATCTACACCTTGTCGTACTTGGTGATCATAATAAAAAAATATGATAGCAAATTATTTTAACTATGATAAAATAGTGTAACACATTAAATGTAATAGGTGAATTGATAAAGCTAATTAGTATCTTAGGTAATAAATAAATTCTTATAGTTTGGCGTTGTTGACAAATTTTACGTCTAAAAATTTTCTTATAAAAAATGTTTGTTAATAAAGAGAGTTAACATGTAGATTAGCTATATTATTGAAACAGTATGATCTATTCTAGAACAACATATAAAGATTTACATTTACTACTTTACTTTTTCTATCTTTGAGTCTAATTAGGACTAACTATTGATTTCACAATATATTTTTCAATAGAGTTTCACAAGGGGCTTGCACTAAAAATCAGCACAAAAATATTTGTTTTGGCTCTATCAAGCCCAAAAGGCTGAAACTTAATGAATGGAAAACACAAAACATAAAATTGCCAAGATAAAATGGCCCAATCCAAAATAGAGGCCTTTTGCTATATCAACTACTGTATTACTAGGATTTCCACTAGAGGGTTCATCATTTCATTTCACAACTTCCTCTCTCTACTGAATAAGTCGACAATGATACAATTCCACAGTATCAGTCTGGTTCATATTCTTCTTTGGATGATCAACACTCATGACCCTCTTTGGTGTGCGTCGTTGTTTCTTAGCTTGTAGAAGTAAGATTTGTGTCCTTCTCTTCTTAACATTTTTTTTATTTGTAACCTTGGATTAAAAGGTGCATCTGTTCATTCCTTTTTTCTATCTAGATTATTAGTTCGTTGGATCAGATTTTTGTGCATCTCTATGAGTGAACCGAGGATTGTCATCTTGTGTGCATACGGGTTAGCTCTATGTTAGTGTTTTTCTTCATTCAGTGTTTGATATGAGTCTAGTTTCTTTTGAATTGATGAATCTGTGTTTTTCAACATGATTTAAGTCTATTTTCTTTTTAATTGATGGATCTTTATTCTTTCTGCCTACATTAAGTCTAGTTTCTTTTTTATTGTTGGTTTTATGTTTTTCTGTTTGATATGAGTCTTGTTTCTTTTTTATTGGTTGATCTGGGTTTTGTTTTAGGTTGATTTGAGTATAGTTTTTTTTTTAATGATGAATTCATGTTTTTTCTGCTTGATTTGACTGTAGTTTCTTATTAAGTAATGGATATGTTTGTCTCAGTTAGATTTGAGTCTAGTTTTTGTTTAATTGATGGATCTATGTTTTTTCAACTTGATTTGAGTCTACTCTTTCTAATCGATGGAATTGTATTTTTCAGCTTGATTTGAATCTATTTTCTTTTTAATTGCTAGAGCTTGATTTGAGCCTAGTTCCTTTTAAATTGTTGGGTCTATATTTTTCAACCTGATTTGAGTCTAGTTTCTTTTTAATAAACGAATCTGTGTTTTTCACCTTGATTTGATTCTAGATTCTTTTTAATTCATGGATCTATTTTTGTCAACTTAATTTGCGTCTAGTTTCTTTTTAATTATTGGATCTCTATTTATGAACTTGATTTGAGTCTAGTTTCTTTTTAATTGATCAATCTGTTATTTTTTTTTACTTTATTTGAGACTATTTTGTTTTTAATTATTGGATTTGTGTGTTTCATATTTATTTGAGTCTAGTTTCTTTTTATTTGAAGGATATGTGTTTTTCAGCATGATTTGAATCTAATTTATTTTTAATTGAGGATATCTATTTTTTAGCTCATGGGGTAGAGTGAAACTAGAAGCTGTCAACCTACTTCCAATAAGAAAAATACTATTTTAATACATTTTAGTATTACAAATTTTTTAAAATTTTCTAAATCAATTTTTATGTATATGACATGAACTTAATGACTTGATTTATGAGCAAGGAATATTCCATATTATAATTATAGTTGTATACTTTCTTACCCTTTAAAACTACAACATAATAAATTAGAGATTCATTCACTTATTTTTCCATATATTAACAACAAACTTTTTCTTTTGATGTGTAATTTTCTCCAATAAATTTCATTGGAGGAGGATAAAATGAATTTTCTTGGCAATCAACTACATGTCAATCAAATTGTAACGATTTTGAATTACATTAATAGTGTGGAATCATTTATCGATTTTAGTATCTATATTTATATATTCATTAGTATTCTGACACATGTCTCGCACGTGTATTCCATTAGTACAAACTATTTTTTTGAATATTCAAATATAATAATTTTAAAAAAAAAACGAAATCCAAAACTTATCGGAATGGTGAGTGTATTTCATTAAAGTTGAATAATAAGTTATCATCTGACCTACAAAAATGCACAACTACTCATTGGTTAGATAGGTAGAATGATATTTTTATCGAGATGAATTTTGAAAAGAATATTCAAGTTTACCTCTTGAGGTGAACATTTTGAAGATTGTCTTCAAATTTTACTTTTTATAGTTGAAATTCAAAATACTATGTTATATACCATAATATTTTTTCCAAATTAAATTTGTGTTAGAAGTAATAATTCCTCCAATCCATAATATTCTTTTAATTTTTTTGGCATAAATTTAAACATAAAAATAAAAAATAGTTTCTAATAATTAAAAAAATAAAAATTAAAGGCATATTAATTCTTTCTTTACATAAAGTACAAACAATTGCTAAAAGTACAATAAAAATATTGAAATGCTATATTACATTCGAGGGTATTAATATGCATGTAAAATGGTATATAATTATTTTACTTTTCAACAAATTCAATAAGTGTAATTTCTTAAAAACCTAACTAGAAGAAGAGGTAGTGAAGTAGTTTCTAATAGCTAACTGAACTAGCTTTTGTGATTTGCTTTCTTTGAATATTCCCTTTCATGTACTTATTACTCCTAATTAATAAGTCTACATATTTATAGCTCGATAAAGCTTTTTCAATTCTCCTAATTATCTTCACGACGAAGAGACATGCACGTAAGTGATATACATAAACAATAATATTTATTAGATAAATGAAGGTTGTAAATAGAAATTAATTGCTAGTAGTCCCCACTTTTCCTAAAAGTATTGTATGTGTTACATAAGAAAATCATATGCAAAATCTAGTAATATTTAAAATAAAATACATTTCATCTAACTTAGATGTTAATTATGAATAACATGTAATTATATATAGACTATTATCTATATATATATATATATATATATATATATATATATATATATATATATATATCATGAATGTGATTTAATTTCATTGTTACAACTTACATGTTTTAATTCTAGTAATACTAACCGATTTATTTTAAAATACCAATTAATTCACTAAGAACACTTTGATTTTCCTAGATAATTTAATTAGTAAATTAAACAAAAATTCATTGTAACTTACAATTTAATTATTAATTCTTTCATTGTCTTTCTAATAAATAACCTACAATTCAATAAATAATTAAAATATTACTATTTGATATTTACTTAATTAGATGTCTAATATAGACTAGGAGTAAAATGGTAATCAATTTTTCATCTTTTTAGTTTCTCAATTTTACTAATATATGATATATGATATGATATGATGATATGTATATTTTGTATTGTTGTCTATCACTAGGTTATTGCTCTAACAAAAGTATTTCAATGTGTTGACAGATTGAGTGGTCTTAAAGAAGGAAGATGGAAAAATAAATCATGCTCAGAGGTACTTCATTACTTAATAAATCATATGTTCACAAATACACTATAAATGTGATCTTCTCTTTTTTTCAACTAAATTCATTATGAATATTGAATTTTATGAAGAATTTTCTTTGGTAGGTTAAATAATTTATAAGTAAATAAATATTGGAATGATTGGAGTATAACATAGTTCTGTCTCCGCCTTTAAGGTTTTGCAATTATTTTTCTCCCTTCTTCTTGCTTTTCTAGTAGCTCTACATGTTTTCATTAAAAAGAAAAAGAATTCATGGGTGTACTACATAAATAAATAGATTCGATGAATCAATGATCATATGACTGAACAACATGGCAGTGAGATTCACAAGTTTCCAAAAGAAGACTTTAAAACAGTTTCTTATCGATAAGAATGTGATGAAAATAGACATGTAGTAACTTCCTATGCTATAAATTATTATTAATGTTCTTAGCAGTGTACAAAGGATGATATTATAAAATAGTTATTCTATTATTATCATACCGGAAACACACTTCATTTCATAAACTTGCAGGACACTTTTATCAAACAACATATGTGTATTTTAAATCTAATCATGAATCTTTCTTGTCTATAGGATGTTCTGGAAATAGAGTCTAGTCCTTTCCTATGGTTTCTTGCTTGTAAGAATGAAGGAAAGTACTGGAAGCTCCATTTCGCAAAACAGTCAAAAGATAAAAAAATTATGATTAAATTGAAAATCTTAATCCATGTTTGAGAAAAGTGTCGTGAAAGTTTATATAATGAAGTACTTTTCTCGAATGGTAATAATGAACTAAGTATCTAGTGATTTCATTCTTCGGACACTGCTTGAAAGTTGATTTATGATATAGATGGGAGGAAATACACTAAATGTTTCCTTGATTGGTACTTGATCTTCATGTCCTCTCTTCTAATGTAACATGCATCTAATGTAGCTAATAAAAACTCTTCATATTACTCTTGCTTATAAGGAATAGAATTAATGTTTTCCTCTAGAATCTTGTGAATCCCACAACCCTGTTGTTCGGTCATGTCATCATCCATTTAATGGAGCTATCTATTATGTGATACTTATAAGATTTTATTTATTTTTGTTAATGCACAAGTAATTGAAGTGACGGAAAAACAAGAAGAAGGGGGGAAAATGGATGCAAAATCATTACGGCGAAGAGAACCATGCATAATCAAATTCATTCAAATACTACTTTCCCAATAAATTACTACCTTAAAAAAAGAGAAAATCTTCCAAAAAGCTAGTCTTCATAATGAACCTACTGAAAAAGAAAAACAAGAAGATCATCCCTTATAGCGTATTTACAAACATATGATTTTTTACGTCAGAGAATATCACTAAACATGATAGAACTATGTCTTACATAGACAGGAATGTTTATCAATAGCCAAAAGAATCAAGTCGATGTTATCCCAATTATCACACAAGACACTAGCAAACTCATGGTTGCCAATGGTGAAAGGTCCCAAATCTTCCTTCCTTTTTGCTTCATCTACATAAGCAATAGAGCAAATCAAGCGAGTCAATTATATCTCTTCTTTGTGGACTCCCTTTTTCTTGGTAATCATAACTATAGTCTGTTCAACAACATAAACTTTTTCTACTTCTTTTGGGAGAACCTGCTACTCCAAGTGATGATTTCCGTTAAATGAGATAGATACTCAATAGTGTTTCTTGAAAGTTTACCTAGGAGGGTTTTTTCTCTCTTGTGCTCATTTGAATTTAATGTTTTTGGATAGAGGCAGTATGGGGGCTAATCATCTTAGACATGGTGCAAACTTTTGCATATGTCCTCTCTTAGTTCTGTAAAGCATTCTCAAGCTACATTCACCAATATTGTGAGTTACATATCTTCCCTCTAGGACGTATGTAAAAGTTTTCACTTTAATTTCAAAAGTTATTGTTTTATCCCTATTAACCTTGACTATAATTACCTCAGTCCTACTACCCGGTCCCTTGGTTATGCTAATCTTGGGGTTGTGGTATGCATTGACTCAGATATTAGGACATTTGAAACTGTATCATTGATATTTGTTCTGAACATCGTTCACATAATTTGTTTTATCAGATTGTATCGGAGGAGCCTCTTAACTTTTCATCATATGCTAGGCACAATTTTTTCGTGATAAGTTGCTAATATTTGATTGTTTTAACTGATTTTGGATCATTTTTCGTAAGATGTGGCGGCATCTGAGTATAGTGTCAAACTGAAAACAAATTCTAGAAGAGGCAAAACGAAGAAAACATAATTATAAAAATCAACATAGAAGCCATGAGATGAACTCAGGTGGATATGTTTTGATAGATGACCATAGAAAAAAAAGTTTGATCAAAAGAGAAAGAGAAGGAATTTTGAAACTTGTGGTATAAACTAAACTATTGACACTTAATGGATATAAGGTAATACAAGAAATTTGAAGTTAAATTTTTACAAAAATATGGAAAGATGTCTTTTTTTGGGGAATGACTAAAAATGAAAGAGTATCACATAACGTGGGTCACATGTAATATCATACTAGCTACTGTTTCCTATTTAAAATCTACCAATAGCAGAATGGAAAATCCAGAGATGTTATAACTTTGGTATCCCTTTTGTCTTGGTTTGAGTTGTCACTACCATTTCTTTTTATCTTTCTATCGAGCAACAGTAATGCTCTAATCAGATTGATCACGAGTGTGAGGGAGACAAATTTGACACTGCTCTACTGAAGAATGTGCTATATATAATTGTTGAAATTGGAGTTTGGTCAATGGATTATTATGACAACAATATTGAAGTTATAATGTTCGAGGAGACTGCGTCTTATTATTGTTGAAAAGCTTCTAATTGGATCCTTGAAGATTCAAGTACAGTTAGAATCTTTGCAAAAAATAATAAGCTGCACTGTCCTTGAGCATTGCAGCTTCAAAATCGTTCTCATAATAATTCATTGACCTCATTCCAATTTCAGCAAATATATCTAGCACATTCTTTAGTAGAGCTCTGTCAATTTTCTCTCCCCCACGCTCTCCATCAATCTTGTTAGAGGAATAATGTTTCACAATAAAAATTTAAAAAGAAATGCTAGTGATAATTCAAAGTAAGACAAAAGGGATACCAGAGAAATAACATCGGTGTATAATGTTGTGTATAATGTTTATGTAAATCTGTTTGTTGGGTATATATAATTGTGTGTTTGTTGGTTTGAATTGTATTTGCATTGCTGGTGGGCAGCAGAAATTAAAATTGTAGAAAAGTGACGGACAACGTGGCTTTGTTTGTCGCTTTTCTGGTTATTTAAAAAATAATTTTGTCACTTCCCGAGACCACACCCTAGAAGATATTGCATTCTCGGAGTACAACCAATGTACTGAACTCTCGGAGGTCTTATACAAGCCCTTTCGTATCGTTCATCGTATATACATAGTGCAAAGTAGTGCGGAATTAAAACTTTTCACAAACATTTTCATAGTCGTTAAAATCTCTTTCATATAAAACTCATAAGAAATACTAAGTATCATTTCATCAAATCTTAGACACAAGAGTACTTGGGACACTGCCCATACACAATAGAAATATATTACTACTAAGTCTATTACAATACTTCAATAAAAGAAATAAAAGACATCCATGCCCTCGAGTCAAATGAGGACATACTTCAACTTCACTTGAATGAGGCTACAATCCAAGTCTTGCTTCCCAATGCTTCTCATTTACCAACCACTATAGAGATAGATAAAAGCATGAAATTAGTACAACCACATGTACTAAGTATGCATAATGTATAAAAATCGTGAAAATGGATATCTATTGGAAATATGCATCTTTTGATTTAAATAACATAATATAATCATAAGAAAAATATTTAACATCTTCGAAACACATAAGAAATAACTTAATCAATTTATCACATTTTTAATAACAACTTTACAGTGAGCGATATCACTGTTACAGTGAACTTCTTCACAGTTACAGTGAAGTCTATTCACTTCACCTTAGACACCTTCTAGCATGTAATTCCCCCTCTAAAAGCTATCCTAAGACTCCCTTAAGTAATACAAAGAGAGAACGCTCATACACCCTCTCTAGGCACACCTAAATGATCCTTAAGACCACCTATAATGAGTCATACACACTTACAACACACCAAACACATGAACATGAGATTCTCCTACCAAATGTGACTCTAAGCCTTACTTAAGTGAGTTGTGAAGCGACCGCACATACAATCCCTTACACACACTCAAGAGATCTTTTAGATTACCTAGGATAAGATCATTCTCACTTAAACACAATAGCACATGTAATATGACATTCTCCTTTACAAATATTATCAAAATACTTACTCAAGTAAATCAAGAAGAGAATGTCCATGATTGACCTCTTCAAAATTACCTAAATAATCCTTAAGACTACCTAAGTTTGGATCGTGTCTACTTAATAAACCAACTTCCCTAACTAGAGTCATTATTAAGACTCATCTAGGTAAGATACGAAGTGACCATTCCTATGCCCCCTTCACATCTTAACTAGACAACCCTTAACTACTCTAGATAAGTACTTACTCATTTAACATACTTTATTAAGTTAAGTCATTATATTCCTTAGTTCATTTAAGAGACATTCATCACATAAGGACATTCATGTAATGCTCTTGGAGAAGACCTAGGGACTCTCACTAACATCTTCAAAGCCTATTGGGCAATGTTTAGATAGCGTCTCATACCACCACCTAAACTTCATAGAACTTCTCCAATACTAGTAGGTATTCCATATGATGACAATATACAATAACCGAAATAGACCATGGTAGCAAACATGGAATCCGGAGTTGTAACCTACTCCGATGGAGGGTGATCTACTTGCCAATGGTAGAACTTGGACACATCCCATGTATACACATGGTTCGGGAATATGAAGGGCTTACTTTGTATTCTAGCCTCATCCTTTAACTAGAAATACTTTCCATACCATACTAACTTGGTGCTAGCCTTTGTTGTCTTGGAGTAATACACATTAAAGGTTCATACAATGGGGTTTCATTTAAAGTTCATAACCCAGTTACATTTACCCTACCAAAGAGGTCCCCTAGGGCTTCCTTACAATAGCGACAAGATAGCTCATAATAACTTTCCTAAGGATTGATATGATGTCGTTCCATTCAATCAACCTTAAGTCCATCATTAATTATAAGAAGGATACCATTACGACTTACGACTTCAAGGTTCATAACCTTACCACTAGGTTCAAGGTTTCACATAAAGGACCTCTTAATATCATTCAAGGTCTCATGTTATTAATACATACAAGACTAAGAGGATTTAGCATCCTATGTCAAGACATCTCATATTCACGTTCATACTTTGTCACGACTAAGATCTAGACCCCAGACGAGACCGGCGTCGTTGACCTCTCAGAGGTCGCAGACAAACCTACTTACGTTATTCTTACTTTACATAGGTTAATTTTAGCGGAAATTTTGAAACTTTTTGTTCCTAACATACTTATAAAAACATTCTCATTAATACGTAATTGTTCACCATCAACCATCTAACATTAAGAGATAAGCAACTGATAGGAATAGTTCAATAAACATAATTGTATAATTGCCAAAATAAGAAAGAAACGCTAGTAGAACATACTCCACTAGCTCAACTCCTAAACTAAGCTAGAACATAAAATAGTAGCATCCTCGAAAGCATGAGGACCTACCAAAGCCGGATGAATGTTGGACGTCCGGATAACTGCAACGATGATCCTGTAGCTCTACCGTCCACCTGTGCCTGCACCTAAAATAGTAGAGTTTGTATGGGGTTAGAACACACTTGTACTAAGTATGGGTATATGCAAGCACACACCAAGGACATGCATTAGAAAGAATAGCTCTTTCCTAACAACATGATTTTTGGAAGTCAAGTCAGTGGACTTACCAAATTGAGATTAGGAAAGTTTGTGAACTTTCCAAATTTGGATTAGGAAAGTCAGTGAACTTTCCAAATTTGGATTAGGAAAGTCAGTGAGCTTTCAAAATATGGATTAGGAAAGTCATGCCATGAGAGTAACATGCATCTTCATACTTATCATATTGCACACATCACATAACATATTACACATATCATATTGCATATAGCACATAACATCTTTCATATCATTCATTCATATGCCATGAGACCTTGGAATCATGGACTTAACATTAAGACTTTCCAAAATGAGGGCTCAACATATGGGACCTCAACTAGGGAGTCTTCATTAGCAAACACAGAGTCTGCTTCATTCATTCATACGTACTTTACTTCATTTCATTCATAGTCCAGTGTAACCACCGGTTATACCTAGGATGTAGTCTAAGACTTTCATTAGGTTCGTTGTGCAATGACCAAGAATGACCTAATGTCATTACTTGAATCTAACTCACCTTTTGATTATCCTATCCTAACACCTTTGGTACTCATTCACTTCATTATGTGCATCAGTTGAGGCTGGCCTCATTCATTCATTGGGAACTTTAACTTTAACCGACATAGATCATGTGAGCATCATGAAATCCAGTGTCTCCCCCACACCGAAAAGAGGTGGAATCACCGGCCAAAGTGACCCAATAACATGCTAGCGTACATGAGAATTTAACCCCGCTAGATCCCTATATTAGCAGTATAGGTTCGAAGACTAGGAGATATAAGAAGACCCATACCCGGCAAGCCGGACAGTCTCATCTCATGAGAGTTACGTGAACCTCCGCCCTTCCCGAAAGAAGGCATCACCGCTCATAGCTAGTCTATCGGTGCTCAGTATAAAGTTTCATTACATTCATCTCATACGTCATGGAAGCTGGCTTCTAGTATGAGGACATCACAGCTCATTAGATGATTTCTCATCTCATCATTCGTATTGAGTGTGTTAAGCTCAATACTCTCATTAGAGTGTTCATAGAGACTTGTCTCTTCATTATCTTACACCCTCATAGGTGAGTACGTGTTGGTAGCATTTACTCAGGCTCATTTGAGATTACTCTCATCATTTACATTAGCCTCATATCATGTTGTCACCACATTCATTATCATTAGCACCTTTGCTTTTCATAGTTACTCCCCTCTTATTATGTGAATGTTCATTTCATCATTTCATTGTTCATCTCATCATATGCCAATGCACTTGGCCATTTAGTGTATTACACTCATACTTAACCCTTCTAGGGTTCATCATTTCATTTCATACATCTTAGGTTCACTTACTTTTGGACGTATGTTAGACTTATGAGTCTATACACACAAGCCATGAGGCTTCATTCGTAGTTCGTTAAGTAATTCTTACATTCCTATGATTATGTAGTACAAGACTTATGTATCTTGTATTTATGCCAAGATCTTGAATTAGATCTAAGTAGGTGGCATTATTCTTGGACGTTTTATTCACGTATGACTTATGTATCAATACGGAAGTTTGGGGAAGGAATCCCAAGTCTTGAATCAATTGGATATCATTTACATTTTAAATTGATTTTATTCTAATATTCTTAACATTTTAACTCTAAGTCAAATCACAATATTAACATTAAAGGATTACTTTTCTATTTAAAATTTTCCTTGTATTGGCCGATGGATTGTGGGTTCGAGTCCCCACAACCCCATTTTCATTTTTCATTAACATAATATTCTCCTATTTTTCTTAAACCAAGAGGTTGTGGGATCAAACCCACACAGCCTCTTTTATTTTTCTCTTAATTTCGCCCAAGTAAGGAGGTTGTGGGTTCGAACCCCCACAACCTCCTTCTTTATAATTTATTTTCGCTTAAGGGTTGTGAGGTGGTGGGTTCGAACCCCCACAGCCCCATAATTATATTTTCAATATTTTTCTCTAAGTTAAGAACATGGGCAGTGAGGTCGTGGGATCGAACCCCCACGGCCTCACTTGTTTTATCATTAAATTTCAGGGCCTGTAGCTAAGGGGTTCGAATCCGCTTAGCACCAACACTTTTTTTTTTATTTTCCCTTCTACTCTTCATGAATTCTGACCGAGGGGTGGTGGGTTCGAATCCCACTCCCCTCATTAATTTTTCTCTTACTCATACCCTTGTTCAGACCCAGGATCGAACCCCTCAGCCCTCACCCTTTTCCGTGTCTATTTCGCCCAAGGATGAGGTCACGGGTTCAATTCCTAGTGGCCTCATTCTTTTATTTTGTAGTAAATTTCCAGATTCATATGCATTTATATTTAGTCTAAATTAACTTGTACAATGCTGGAAATTTAAGTCACTTTATAACTCATCATATTAGTGCATTACTTAGCACAAGGTTACATTCATGGATTCCGTTTTAACGTAATTTCAAGAGCATCATTCATAGAATCAATTGGTCTTGAGATTCTTATTCAAATCAGCCTTATTTTCTTTTTATGAACATCACGATCTTCATGACTTTATGTACGTAAAATTAACAACCACAACATTCACAACTAAGGCAACAAGGCCGAAACTATTGTCACGTTCACACACATTTTTACACAATTCCGAAACACATACATGGATTGTAATTTTTTTCATAAATTAACGTACATACAACACATTCATATCCAGCCCAACATCACATAATCCTAAGTCTACCAGCATTCATACCAACCTACGAATTCGTTGGGAGCTAATGACAGGGACATGCAACGGGGAAAACAACCTTAGTTTTGAGCCGAATATTCTGAGTCCTAGGGTTCTCTTGGGAAAGGGACCAAGAGTAAGAAGACCCATACCTTTGTTTTCTTGTTAAATCTCCAGAATGCTGCCCAAGAACCTCTCCAAAAATCAGTCCAAACACCCACACTCACACCTTACCCGACTAGCGTAGTATGTTTTGCTTAACGTTACCGAATTGCTTTCTCTTTTGTGTTTTGCGTGTGAATTCTTCAAGCATGAAGAACTTTTGTTTTTTTTCTGACTTTTATCACGTTTGCAGCCAGAGAGAGTGTGAGAAAGAGAGAGATTAACATGTAGGAGAGAGTGGGGGATGGGAGATAGTGGTCTAGTAGAAATAGGACTTGTTGGTAGGACTTAGTCAACCTAAATAATTAATTAAAATTAATAAAAATCTGATTTCTTTTTCCTAAATCAGCTATTATTAATTATTTATTAAAAATTAAGTTAACAAATTAAAATAAAAGCAAGTTAAATCTTGCTTCTAGTGGGGCTCGAACCCGAGTGACCCCCATTTGCGAAAATGGGTCACTTCGGGTTGCCCCACCCGAATTCCTTTACTTAATTAACTTAATTAATTAAATAATTAATTTCTCAGGGTAATTACAATATTACCCTTGGCCTGGAAAAGACCATTTTACCCTTGGACCCTCAAAACTTAAAATTTCTTCTTTTGAGTCCGGTAAAAACTCTTTCGATTAAACCTTCATTTTCGTGAGCCTCACATGGTTGGTTCCAACCTTTCCAAGCTCAATTAACTCCCCAAGTTAGTTGGCTTGGTTGTAGTAAGGGTTCTGAGGTCTGGTTCTACGCGTATCAATACGTGTGGACCTTGGTCTAATCGCAAGCATTCTTGAAAAACATAAGTCTTAATCCTATTCATTTTTAGGGTTGTTACATTATCCCCCCCTTAGGAACATTCGTCCCCGAATGACACTACTACTTCATGTTGTAATGCCAGTCAGATCATAATAAAAGCACTATACACAGTCAATCAATAGCAACAAAATACGGGGAGGTAAGGAAACATAGGTTTAAGAGTATAAAGTCTAACCTCAAGAGCTGAACAGGTGAGGGTAACGGGCCCTCATGTCGGCCTCAGCTTCGCACGTAGCACCCTCAACAAGATGATTTCTCCACAATACTTTCACTATGGCAATCTCCTTGTTCCTCAGCCGCTTGACCTGTCTGTCTAAGATCTCAACCGGTACCTCCTCATAAGACAAGTCTTCATCACCCCCCAAACCTTCAACAGGTAAGATTGATGCTAGATCACCTAGGCACTTCTTCAACATAGATACATGAAAGACTGGATGGACAGAAGCTAACTCTGCGGGCAATGCCAACTCATAGGCCACCTCACCCACACGCTATAGGATCTCATATGTCCCAACATATCTCGGACTTAGCTTCCCTTTCCTACCAAATCTCATCACCCCTTTCATAGGTGATATTTTTAAGTAAACCTGGTCACCAACATCAAACTCTAAGGGCCGCTTTCTGTTATCAGCATATGACTTCTGCCGACTGTACGCAGTAGTCAACCTGTCCCTAATCATTCTGACCTTCTCTAAGGCCTCATGAATGATCTCGGGCCCCAAAATGGATGACTTTTCAACCTCAAACCACCCAACTGGAGATCTACATCTCCTACCATACAGTGCCTCAAACGGTGCCATCCCAATGCTGGAGTGATAGCTATTATTATACGAGAACTCTATCAAAGGCAGATGGTCATCCCAGTTACCTCTGAAGTCAATCACACACGCCCTCAACATATCCTCCAATGTCTATATGGTGCGCTCTGCCTGCCCATCTGTCTGAGGGTGAAAGGCAGTGCTAAGCTTCACCTGCGTGCCCAAGCTCTTCTGGAAAGATCTCCAGAAATGAGAAGTAAACTGAGCTCCTCTGTCTGAAATAATAGACAAGGGAATCCCATGCCATCTCACAATCTCATCAATATAGAGTCTCGCATAATCCTCGGCTCTGTAAGTAGACTTCACAGGGATAAAGTGGGCAGACTTAGTCAATCTGTCCATAATAACCCATATAGAGTCATGCTGCCTCCTAGTCCTCGGAAGCCCAACCACGAAGTCCATATTAATGGCCTCCCATTTCCAAGTCGGAACCTCAATAATCTGAGTCAGACCACCAGGCTTAAGATGCTCTGCTTTAAGCTGTTGACAATTAGGACACTTGGCCACATATTCTGCAATGTCCTTCTTCATTCCATCCCACCAATAAATCTGCTTGAGATCATGATACATCTTGGTGGAACCTGGATGTATAGAATATCTGGAACCATGGGCCTCTGCAACAATCCTGGTCCGCAAATCATCCACCTCTGGCACACACAGCCTGTCTTGTTACCTAAGTATGCCATCACCTCCCAAAGCGAAAGACTCATTCATCTTCATCAGCACTGAGTCCTTCTGCTCCATCAACACGGGATCTAGATGCTGACCCTGCTTGACTTCAACTACTAAGGATGATTCAGAACTAGGATGAACTGAAACATCCCCACTAGTGGATTCAACCAAACGCACACCCAGTCTAGCCAGTCTGTGTACATCTTTTACCAGCTCCTTCTTCTCATCCTCAACGTGAGCTGTACTTCCCATGCTCATCCTGCTCAAAGCATCAGCTACAACATTAGCCTTACCTGGATGATAGTGCACATTCATGTCACAATCCTTCAACAGCTCCAACCATCTCCGCTGACGTAGATTCAACTCCCTCTGTGTGAACACGTACTGGAGACTTTTATGGTCTGTGAACACATCTACATGCACTCCATACAGATAATGCCTCCACAACTTCAGTGCAAATACCACAGCTGCCAACTCCAGGTCATGAGTGGGATAATTCTTCTCATGAACCTTGAGTAGTCTAGATGCATAGGCTATCACCTTACCAACCTGCATAAGAACACAGCCCAAACCAACGCTAGATGCATCACAATAAACAATGTAATTCTCACCACACTTAGGCAAAGTAAGCACCGGGGCTGAAGTGAGTCTGTCCTTGAGCTCCTGGAAACTCTTCTCACAAGTCTCCGTCCATTCGAACTTGGCTTTCTTCCTAGTCAAAGCTGTCAATGGGGCAGCAATGGAAGAAAAGCCCTCCACAAACCTGCGGTAGTAACCAGCCAATCCCCAAAGCTACGGATATCAGTAGGAGTAAGAGGTTTTGGCCAGTTCATCACAGCCTCAGTCTTCCTGGGATCCACCTCCACGCCCTGATCGGACACAACATGACCCAGGAAGGTCACTGATCTCAGCCAGAATTCACATTTGCTGAATTTGGCATACAATTGATGCTGTCTAAGTACCTGCAAGGTTACTCTCAAATGTTGTTCATGCTCTTCCTTGGTCTTAGAGTAGATGAGAATGTCATCAATGAATACTATGACGAAAGAGTCAAGGTATTCACGAAAGACCCTGTTCATAAGGTCCATAAATGCAGCAGGTGCATTCGTGAGACCAAATGACATGACTAAAAACTCATAGTGACCATAGCGGGTACGAAAGGCTGTCTTTGGGATATCTCCATCCCTAACACTAAGCTGATGATACCCTGAACGAAGATCAATCTTAGAGAAGAAACTAGACTCTTGGAGTTGATCAAACAGATCATCTATTCTGGGGAGTGGATACTTATTCTTTATGGTGACTTTGTTGAGCTGCCGATAATCGATACACATTCTAAGGGTTCCATCCTTCTTCTTTACAAACAACACTGGAGCGCCCCAAGGGGATATGCTCGGTTGAATGAAACCCTTGTCAGTGAGATCTTTTAACTGCAGCTTCAACTCTTTGAGTTCCGCTGGAGCCATTCTGTAAGGAGGAATTGAGATTGGTTTAGTATCGGGTTCTAAATCGATACCAAAGTCAATTTCTCGAAGGGGAGGGACTCCAGGTAAATCATCAGGTAACACATCTAAAAACTCATTCACTACAAGTACTGAGTCTATGGAAGGAATGTCATGATCTAAATCATTAACACTCACAAGATGACACAATAACCCCTTGGACATCATTTTATTGGCCTTAAGGTTAGAAATCAAGGGGTTAGGACGACTCGAATTGTACCCCTCCCAGACTAACTCTTCTTCATTAGGAAAGCGAAATCTCACCACTCTACTACGACAGTCCAAGCAAGCATAACAACTGTGAAGCCAATCCATGCCAAGAATAACATCAAAATCATGCATGGGTAACTCAACCAGGTTTGCACACATAGTTTTACCACTCACAACTATTGGGCAATCTTTGTATACTCTATCAGTTCTTACATTCTCTCCTAAAGGTGTACTAACCACTATAGGATCATGTAGAACTTCAGGCAATACCTCAAAAGTAAGAGCAAGCAGAGGAGTTACAAAGGAAAGTGTAGACCCTGGATAAAGTAAAGCATAAACAGAAGTTGAGAACACTTGCAGCATACCTGTGACCACATCAGCGGACTTCTCCTGCTCTTCTCTGCCCTTCAGGGCATAGAACCTGTTCCTCTTAGGAGGCTCGGCTGCTGCTGCACCCTGTGGGTTAGGCCTAGGCTGAATATTACCTCCAGCCTGACCTCTGTTCTGTGGGCAGTCTCTGACCATGTGTCCACTCTTACCACAACTAAAGCAGGCATTAGTGCCCTGTCTTACTCTCCACTGTGAGCTCGGCCACACTTAGCACAATTCTTCTAAGTACGCTGCATCTCACCTCCATTTCCCTTCTTGGGCTCAGGTCTGCCTCCTTTAGGTGTAGTACCCCTCTGAGGATTAGAATTCCCAGAACTCTGTTGCCCCTTTTTGAACCTTGGCTGCTCACGGACGCCAAAGTTGTTCCTGTGGCCTCCATGACTGGGTCCTGCCTGATCTTGAGGCCTAGGCCTCCTAGCATCACGAACACCTCTCTTTCTGCGGCTGTCCTCTAACTGCTGGACATGCACCATCAACCTGGAAAGATCCATATTATCATGGAG